>JAYMSV010001614.1:0-12445 GCA_036897745.1 Erodium moschatum | reverse complement strand
TCAGTTAATGCCACGTATGCGTTTTAACAGATTTCGTAATTTTCCGTAATTATGGTAAGTCTACAGTATTGACTAAATACTCAACAGTATGTTCTTGAGAAACAATAGTTAATAACCGTGCGTTTCTCGAGTTTTCTATTTATTCATTTTATAAATTGCCAAACCTTCTCCACTCCAGAAGCTAAACCTATTAGGTGGTGGGCCCCGAATTTCTATGCGGGACACTTAAACAATGTGTCTGACGTAGGGAGGAAATACAAACGGGTCACAGGCCAATACCAAACCAAGTTTTGATACTATGTTAAACATAAGCTTAACTATTAGGTGGATGGCCCAACAAGATTTATGTTCTTTCATTGTTCAATCTGGGGCACTTCAAAATAATTAAATGTATTTTTAATGACATGTAATGCTAATGTGATCCTACAGGTATGGAGCAATTTATTGGGAGGGGTTGTTTCTTGCCAACTGTCCTCATGTTTCTGGAATATGGACAAGCAATTGCATCATCGACATATTGCCTTACATTTTTCTTTTCCGACCATACCATGGCTCAAGTAAGGCTAGTTTTCTCATTGGTTTCCTGGCTTGCCAAATATCAAAGGTACTTCATGAATGTTGATATATTTATGGCGCATGCAGAACGTGGTTCTCTTGCTCCACTTTTTCACTGGACTTATCCTTATGGTCATCTCATTCATTATGGGGCTTATTGAAACAACTGCAAGCGTGAATTCTTTACTGAAGGTTGTATTCTCTCTATGTTTTCAAATATTGTTAATTTAGGAATTAGATGATATCCTTTATGATCTTCTCAATCTGAAAAGTGGTAATTATCGACTACATGTCTGAGTAGGCTTCAAGAAATTGATGTAGGATAGGAAAGCAATCATGGATAGCATCAGTGAGGAAGAACAACTTATAGGGTAGTTGATAGAGTGATTTAGGCAATGATATAGTAGATGATGGATAACACTTAGGCAATGTTATAGTATATTATTGGTAAGGCATCGTTAAACAAATGATAAATAACAGTTAGAAACATCACCTAAAACTGATGCCTTTTTATTTCATTGTGGTCAAGTGATAACATGCTAATTCTTCTGGACATGTGGAATGTATTCTTTCAGAATTTCTTCAGATTGTCACCAGGGTTTTGCTTTGCCGATGGACTTGCTTCTTTGGCTCTTTTACGACAAGGGATGAAGGATAAATCCAGTGATGGGGCATTTGATTGGAATGTCACTGGTGCCTCTATTTGTTATCTTGGGATTGAGGTTTATTTCATATCTTTGGCCTTCATTAAGATTTTACGCAATACTGTTTCTTCAATTTATCTGCAAGCGAGCCAGTGGAATTAAGGTTTAGGGATGTTTTTAGTGGCAACTTATGAGTTATGTCCATATAAAAATGTATTTTGAAAATTTCAAAGCATGGGGCTCAGAGCTGCATAGCATGTTATGTTTTTTCTTATATCTTTTTCATGTGTTTGATTCAAGTTTAACCTATGCTGTACTCTTGACCAATTTAGTTTGTTTGCTATGACAGAGTATTTGTTTCTTCCTTCTAACGCTTGGAATTGAGTACCTGCCTTCTCACAAGTTAAATCTAGTTGCAATAAAGGACTGGTGGAGAAATATTCAAAAACACAGGCGTGAGGCTTCTAGTTATTTAGAACCATTTCTAAAACCTTCCAGAGAAGTTGTTACCCTTGACTTTGATGAAGACATAGATGTGCAAACAGAAAGGCACAGAGTGCTTTCAGGTTCCGTTGATAATGCAATCATTTACTTGCGTAATTTGCGGAAGGTATTCTCTTGTTTGTTTTCTGTCTTTATTGAATTCTACTAATGGCTTTCATTAAGTTATTTCATGATTAATTTTAGGTCTATCCTGGAGGAAAGCACCACGATCCAAAAGTTGCAGTGCATTCCTTGACCTTTTCAGTTCAGCAAGGAGAATGTTTTGGCTTTCTAGGAACAAATGGAGCAGGGAAGACCACAACTTTGTCTATGTTGACAGGTATGTCATGATACCACACAGGGGTAGCAATATGGAAACATGCATTGCTTTTAACTCCTTGTGAAGCTGTTGTTTCAAGATTATCCGTAAAGTGCAACTTGCAAAAATGATGACTAAACTTCTACTATGAAAACACGCATTGTTTCTAACTCCTTGCGAAACCGTTATTTTAAGATTATCTGTAAAGTGAAACTTGCAAGAAATGATGACTAAACTTCTATTATGGATATAACCATTGAATGCAGATTCTCGAATGCTTATGAATTTTTGTTGGGTTGAATGAATTGGATTACCTCAACGTTTGGGAACTTTGTGAGAACATAAGTGTTGCAGGATACCATACCAGTACTAACCTAGTGTGCTTCATCTGAATCTACATATTTTTAAATTTTATATCATCTGAAAATATATTTTTTCTTTCCTGTTTTTTTTTTAATTGAACTTTCCTGTGCAGGAGAAGAATGTCCAACAGATGGAACCGCTTCCATCTTTGGCAAAGATATACGTTCCAATCCCAAGGCTGCCCGTCGCCATGTGTGTATTAATACTATGGTTTAGGTGTTTGTAACTGTTCATTTGAAAAGCTAAACTGGATGACTTGTATTGTGATTTTTGTTTTTTGCAGATTGGTTACTGCCCTCAATTTGATGCTTTGTTAGAGTATCTGACAGCTCAAGAGCATCTTGAGCTTTACGCGAGGATAAAAGGAGTTCCAGATTACCGGATACACAATGTATGTTCATAATCGTACAGCTTACTGTTACCAATTGTTCATATTTATATCTAGGGTAGTTACCCTCTGTATTTGGAGCTTTGCATGGTTTGAAGGCATTGATTATATTGTGGATTCTAAACTTCAGTGAAATGTAATGCTATCAAGTGGTACAGCTTTAATGTGAATAGCTGAATTGGCAGGTTGTTATGGAGAAGTTAGAGGATTTTGATCTGTTGAAGCATGCTAACAAACCGTCATTTTCCCTCAGTGGAGGAAATAAGCGTAAACTGTCTGTTGCAATTGCAATGATCGGAGATCCTCCTATTGTCATTCTTGATGAACCATCCACAGGTTTTCACCTTTTTATTCTTAAGCTAGTGTGATGAATAATTCCTATTTCGGATTATTTCTGTTCTGAGGGATTATTTGTCTTGTGGATGTTCACTATTCAATATTAATCTACAAGTAGCTTTTGCATAGGAAAATCAAATAAGGATGGCCAGTGCACGAGGCTCCCATCTGTGGATGTTCACTATTCAATATTAATCTACAAGTAGCTTTTGCATAGAAAAATCAAATAAGGATGGCCAGTGCACGAGGCTCCCACCTAAGTAGGGTCAGGCAAAGTAAAAAAGTATTCTCCATTTCTGCAGAAATTGCTTTAAGCCTGGAAAGTAATTACAACTGACTTTTCCAGCACAGCTATAGTTACTGTGACCAGTACATATATATTTGGATTCATGCTGTAGCAATAGGAGTCAAAATGACATAATTAGCCCTGATATTTTTGTGAGGGCGTCAAAATTATTTCCTTCTTTTTATTTTCATGCTCCGCACCTTTCTTTAGGCCCATCTGTTTGCCATCAATGGTGTTTGCAGAGCTCCATAAGTTTATTAGCTTATACAGATTGCTATTATTCTTAGGTATGGATCCCATTGCAAAGCGATTTATGTGGGAAGTCATATCCCGTCTATCCACACGGCGAGGAAAGACAGCTGTAATTCTGACGACCCACAGCATGAATGAAGCTCAAGCACTCTGCACTCGCATGGGAATAATGGTATTAATAAACTCGGGGCCCTTCCTTGTATGACTCATTTTTCAGAAACCACTCATGTGCCTTTTTTGGTTTCGTCTGAAGGTTGGAGGCCGGCTAAGATGCATAGGGAGTCCTCAGCACTTGAAAACAAGATTTGGAAATCATCTTGAGCTAGAGGTAATTCCCAACTTGTGAATTCATATGACATATTCAATTGTGTAACTCCTGATTTTCTGTTTTCAGATCAAACCAACAGAAGTCAGCTCTATAGACCTAGAAAACTTTTCTCGACTTATTCAAGAAAAACTGTTTGATGTTCCTACTAATTCAAGGAGCTTACTCGATGACCTTGAAATTTGCATTGGGGGCATTGATACTATCACATCAGAGAATGTGTCGGTTGCAGAGATTAGCTTGTCAAAAGAAATTATCATTAAAATGGGGCGCTGGCTTGGCAATGAAGAAAGGATAAAGACCCTAATATCTCCCACTGCCGTTTCTGACGGGGTTTCCGGGGAACAGTTATCAGAGCAATTGGTTCGAGATGGTATGATACATAATTTTCGTATTTAATTTCTGCTCTTCCCAACCATCTTTGCATGAGAATGCTGATACATCTGAGATCACGTCAACTCTTGCAGAATGAAAATCACAAATCACTTGTTATTTTAATCTAGTTATATTATTCTCACTTTTGACTTACTGTTTGAGTTCTTGTAGGTGGTATCCCACTGCCAATCTTTTCTGAGTGGTGGTTGGCCAAAGAAAAATTCTCTGCAATTGATTCATTTATCCTCTCTTCATTTCCTGGTACAACATTTCAAGGATGCAATGGATTGAGTGCTAAGTATCAGGTAAAATCAATATTGAGCTTCACTCTTTGTAATTTTCTAAAAATTGCCTTGATAAAACAAAGGGTTTTCAGTGTTGATGTGTAGAGGAATATACAAATGTAAAGGTGTAATTCATATTCCAACTCTGTTCGATATTCATAGGGCAGATAAAAAAGTAGAACTGAATTTTTTTTTTGCAGCAAAGCATGTTGTCAAAGCATATCCTTAAAAGAAAAGATGTCCCTTTCCAAATTAAGAATAGGGCCATGTGGCAAGAAGCTCCAGGAGAGACCAGGAAACATAGCCTATAGCAAGATGCATATAACATATGAAAAGGGATGGATCCTCGGTTTAAGAGAAAATTGGATGGTTCATCTAAATTTGTGTTCATACTGAAAGAAAGTTATCCAGATGCTCTGAACTATTCAACTGAGAAAATGCACTAAAGCCTTGAAATGCATAGACGTTTGAACTTTTTCGTGTTGGCAAATAGATGAGTGTGTTGTTCGTGTCTTTGTAAAAGTCATGTTTGTTTTGGTGAATCCTCATCATGAGCTCAACGTAGCCAGTAAACCTTTTGTTTTTGCAGCTTCCATATGGAGAAGGCCTTTCACTGGCTGATGTATTTGGGCACCTTGAACATAACAGGTGAGAAACATCTTCTCCCTTCATTTTTCTGCTTTACTTGCTTGGTCATCAACTTAATCTATGTTTTTGTTTCTTCAGAAGTGAACTAGGCATAGCAGAGTACAGCATTAGCCAGTCAACTCTGGAAACTATTTTCAATCACTTTGCCGCAAACTCGGTATGATTTCATTTCTTTTTCCGCCATTGTTTGTTAAAGAGGGGGAGGGGATATTACGATAGAGCCATCCCCCGTCTGTCCCAACAGCCATTTGTGCATATCAGGAAACGGTACACTGTATGTTGTTGAAAGTTTTAGCATATATAAATGTAAATTAGGTTTTTCTACTACTTGCCATCTCATCTCATAATCTGCTCTAGATTGTGTTTATACAATTCACTCCCCAACTGTTGATTCTGAAATTCCTACCCAACTCAGTGGAAAAGATGGTTGAAAGGAAATACTTTGTTATTGTATTCTATATTACTTTATTTGACGCCCCTATGAAATCATCAGGAGACGACTTCTTCAATTCTATATGTACGTACGGCAATTACTGTTTATGTATCACTGTATGTTTTGGAGTGTGACATATAGAGATTATTTTATCCAATTGTTTACAAAATAATTAATGATGGTATATGCTTGCCGAGTCAACCGTATGGACTTATTAAGTTTTATCTTTGCCAGAAGATGTGTTTATTATTTCAAGAAAGAAAATTGTGGTAACAGCAAGTAATTTTTTTTTCATTTCTTTATTCTTTTACCGTGACCTTGTTAATTTATTGACATTGTGTTATAATTGTCCAAAAAGTCACTCCAGACTTATAAAGAAATCATGTTTTTCAATAAATTAAATTTTGGACGTCCAGATTTGATATCATGTATAGATGAAGGATTGGTGAAATTGTAGTTTGTTATTTTTATAATGTATCATAATATCTTTGGATCATCTCATCAAAGGTGGTAGCGAAATACCAACATAAGTTGGGTCAAGATGTAAGTACTAAGGAGCTCGCTTCTAGGTCCTCAAGTTTGAATTTTAAGTCGTTAATAAAAAAAATAATGAGGATAATATACTTGATATTTTATGCATTATTTAATAAGAGGGAATTTATTTTAAAATTTTGAATTAAAAATATGAAAATAAGACGCTCATTTGGGATGTAATATTAGGAAGAAAAAAAGCACTTGGAATATTATTTTCGAATTCATCCGTACACCAAATAAGTAAATTGATAAAAAAAAATCTAGTTCCTTTCGTCTAGAGGCGGAACAAAATTTTGTTAAACTAAACCCATAGATGAAGAAGTTGTGTTCTAGAACTATAAACTAGAACACATAACATACGCAATAAGTAGAAAGAGACTGATTGTTACATTGAATGACTGCACGAAAATTCTAATACGGCACAAGTCAAAAAGAAAATGAAATGATTTAACTCGCAAAACATATCGGTGGAAAAAGAAGAGTTTTATGCCATACTCTAAATGGGATAACAAGAAAAAAGAGACCAAGACTCTCTCTTTCTATTCAAACACATTTTCTTTCCTTTAAGGATGTTCCAATAGAATTTGAGAAACCCTCTCCGGGAGGAATACGTAAATAGGAGTTAAAATGACCTTTTAGTCCTTCAAGTTTAAAATTGTATCAAAATGGTTAATTTCAAATATAATTGGGTTCAAATCCCACTATCTACAAAACTACAACTAACTAACTAAGTTTTTAATAAGTTAGTTCTCTAATACACAAAACTACACTTACAAGTTGTTAATAACCAATGCTTACTCAATTGAATATAACTTGTTATTACTGTTAGATATAAATATAAATTGGGTTCAAATCCCACCATCTACAAAAATTCTTATTTGTTCTCAATTTACAAAATTTGTCTTAAATGGGTTAGCCCTTATTTCTCTTCTCAAATGAGTTCATCTCCTCTTTTAATTAATACACCTTCAAATCCATAAACGAGTTTTGATATAAATATAACTGAACCTTCAACTATCAACTTAAGTTTTTAGCCGAATAAATCCTTTAATAATTATCAAAAGTATTACATGAATTAAACGTACAAGACACAAATGTTGTTTGACTACATTATATTTTTGTAAAAAGGAGGGCATTTCATTATAATTGATCCTCTTCGATCAATCGAAATGTAGTAGCATCTACATACATATATGCATACTTATTTGCATGATTGAGAAAGCAAGATTTTGCTCCCACCTTCACCAATCTCTCGAGCTCTCTTCCTCTTGAGCTCTCCTTGCACTTCCAACCTCACCCCAAACAACTTTGGCCCCTCAATATCACCATCGTTAATATCTTCATCGTCATCATCTAATTCTTTCTCCGGCCGGTTATTATGGTACTTGGCAACAAGATCGAAAAGCTCCTTGCACTTCATTTTCATGCTCATGAGCTCCGAGCTCAGCACCCCATTCTCCTTCTTGAGCCTTTTGTTCTCGTCGACGAGGCTGCTATACCCGCACGACGACGATGTTGACGATGACCTTTGCTCCTCCTCCTCCTCCAACGACTCATTATCATTCGCTAGCACGGTTTGGTTCTGCGCCACTTTAGGTTGTAGCTTGTTGGTCCATGCCTTTCTCCTACGGATTTCACATAGTAGCTCTCTCTTGCCTTTCCGGAACATGTCGTTGCAAAACTCCCACCTTGTTGTTGCCACTTTCCGGAACCCCTTTTATTAATTTCCATGCAACTTATCAAATTATATCACAAACAAACAATAAATAATGATTTTATATCATATAAATTCAGATTATATATACTCTCTAAGCTTAAATATTAATCAGTCATAAGCTAATTGTGACATTTATCTTTCTCTCTCTGTATATATATAAACAAACAATAAGTTGAACCATTATTTGAAACCAATATACTAGTCAAATCAAAGGGAATTAGTCAACGAAAGTTAGGTTAAAATGAACAATCGAACCTTGCTTAATCTAACACCTATTGGAGATGGATCCATCCGAAAGTGAGTATATATGATATGCATATGCATCGAACCGAGTCAAATTAAGTAGTCATCCAGGAATAGAAATAGAAAAATAAAAATAGAAAAAGAAACATACGTAAGTGTTGAGCTGGCGGACGAAGCTGGAGAAGTTGCTGTGCTTGAAGAGAGTGGGAAGGAGATCCCGGGAAAACTCGGCCGGCTGCCAAACGACGAAGGCGGAGCCGTCGGAGTTCCAAGAAACGACGTCGTTCGTGGCAGGATCCTCCACGAGCATGTACGTTTTCATCAGGAAAGGTGGCGGTGTGGACTTCCTCACATACTCCAACAAGCTCTTCTCCATCCTTGTTACATCATCACCTGCTGCTGCTTCCTCCATCATCATACAAATATATGTATGTACTTGAAACAAAATACAAGAAATCGAGTATAGAAACCCTAATTAGTTAATTAATAAGTAGCTAGCTAGAGCTAGAGAAGAAGAGGAAGAGGAAGAGGAATATTTAGAAATAGAAGGAGAGAAGAGAAGAAGGGCAGTTAAGAACTCCCAGCCCCAGCAATAGAAACCCAACACGACTCCACAGTTCATGAGATTTGCAAGGTGATGATCATGCAATTGATCTGCACGATATATGCACTCTCCGTCTCTTAGTTAACTCTCCGATAACATATATATGATCTTCTCTTCTCTTCTCCCTCTTTCTCTTTCTTCTTTCTATGTGTTATTACAAAGAAATTAACCAAAACCGAGTAAGATCAAATAATGGTTGTTGAGACGTATGCGCTATGCCTACCTCTATACTTCTTCTTCTTCTTCTTTATATATATATGACCCTCCCTCTCCCTGCCTCATATTTGAATATGATTATATACAATGCATGCACACCTCACCATTATTTTATATATTATATATGGTTTCTTCTTCCCCGGGATATAAGATATTATTTACTTATGTGGTTTTTTCTACTATGTAACTATATATTTCCCACCTCTAATGTTCCGTGCTCAAAGGATTGTTATAAATAGTTTCTATGGAAAACTAAGGAGTCTTCTTTTTGGTCCATGTTGAAAAAAAAATAATATATTAAAACAGTCGTGTGGGTTTCAGAAATAAAACTAAAAACCATCAAACCAATAACAAGATCTAAAAAGGTCTATAAAGACAGAAAAATAATGTGCCAATGGAGGGAGAGACACTACGAACCGAGAGGTCGGAGAAACAAGAAACAAAAAAGAGAGAGGAAGAGGTCAAACATGCTAAGAAGCAGCATCAACCGACGACACCATCCAATAACTGAGAGACAGAGTTTGTCCTTCCGCTTGAATCAACGTAAGCGCATCGAATTGGATTATTCGTAGAATGATAGTTGGATCAGGGACTGGAGCTCCTTGAAAAATACTAGCGTTCCGAGCTATCCAAAGGAACCATAAACCCAAAAGACCGAGGCAGAATCAAGATTTACGCAGTTGGCGCACCTCACATATAGAACCACGAAGAGACGAACAAAGCAGGGGACGGAGGGAGAGCTGAGGAAACCCCCCGTCACTAGAGAACCAAGGACCATACATGTCAAGCCCATCAACAAGTAATTATGAGAAGGTGAGAGGTGTCCCCTATGTGTCTGTCACACATAGGACACAATCATAAGCCCACCGGGATCAGGAAGCCTCTCGCCACGTACCAAGAAGAGTTTGGTAGGGATGACCTTGAGAGCGACAAGCATAACAAAAGATTGGAACTTAGGCGGAGCACCACTCTTCCAAACTGCAGAAGCCCAACAAACCAAGTTTAACCCGTCAGCGTTAGAAAAGGCATCAAAAGTTGTCAAAGTCGAAAAACCATGAGAATCCAAAGACCAATTCAAACTGTCTGAGCGGGAAAAGTCAAGATGAACGCCTAAGAGAAAGGGGCGGATTCTCTGGTCTTCAATGGCGCCACAACCCTCATCCACCCATGTGCCCACTCCTACCACCACCCTGCCACTTTTGGCTCTTCTCGAGGTGGGTTTGACAATGTCGGAACGGTCCTCCCATGAGGTCATACACCTAAGTTTTCTCCTAGGGCTACAAAAGTCAAGAGCTCCGCCTCTCGACAACCCATGTCATGCTTCCACCTCCCGCGCCCTGCATGTGTTCCAGGTTGAACCCATAGGAACGATGATACCACCATTTGCGACATCCTTTGGAAATCAGAACGGCTGCGTCGGAAAGACTGTAAGGAGGCGGATTCCAATTTTCTCTTCGCCTGCATCATCCCTACCTCCTCTCATGACGTTAGTGCCTCTGGCCACACCACCAATAATTTCTTTGTTGATCACAGTCATGCCCCGACCAACATCCCCATCGTCCCTCGATGATCTCAAGGACGACTTTTTTGAAAGTTATCGATCCGGACGAGGAATCTATTATCGGGATACTATTTACCCCGACGGATCAATCCTCTTCAGTCTATCGTCTCTGCATGATGGTTGGTCGTCTTCTCTCCAGTAGGCCATATAAACATAAGGTTATGCTTTAGGTCATCACGAAGTAATGAGGCGCATCCTCTGATGGTATGGTCGTCAAAGACTTGGAACCGGACGTGTATGCATTCTACTTCGTCTCGCATGAAGCCAAGGAGGGTGCATCAGGATGAATCATGGTGCTTAAATCGTGTTCCACTCATCCTTGTTGACCTCTCGGTGAATAAGGGATGTTTTTTTCTCGGCTAGACCGTATCCAAATATGGGCCCAGACTCAGGATATCTTATCCACGGTCATGACAGAGGTGACGAATACTATTATGGGCAACACCCTTGGAAGATGTGTGAATGTCTACTATGATTAGTGGGGCCTCTAACGTGGAGGCAAGATCGGGTTAGGTTCCGGATGCACGTCAAGGAACCCCTCAGGCGATCAATGGTCCTCAAGTTACGAGAATTCCCTGATATTGTTCGGGTCAACTTTAAGTATGAGAGCTTTCCCATTTTCTGTTTCAAATGCGGTCGTCTGGGTCATGCAGTTCATGAGTGCATGACTGCCACACCCGACATACACATGTTCGATCTATCTCTCGCAGGCGACGACCGGAACACAGCTCTAGGGAAACACTTCACCACGGACTGGATGGCTCAACCAAACCGATACTCTCATGTAGTTCCCCCTGGGTTCGCACCGCTCCCACTCAAAACCCATGCTTCGTCCCTGACAAAAAACATCCTACGTAAAGCTCCAATATATTCTTCGATCCATACGCCTACCTGGCATCCTTACCCCGGTGGAGAGGCAAAGAAGGATTTGGTTCGAGAGTAGGAGTATTGGATGTAACAACCAACGTCTTGTCTAACCCACGATTAGGCGGGACATGTAACAAATGGCCCATAACCCCCTCACAGTTTGGAGGGAAGGCTCAGCCTGGGGACGATAGGTTAGCAATTGGAGAAGTTGGCTCTAAGGAAGGCCAAGGAAGGGATGGTTGACCTCCCGCCACCAGCCATTGAGCCGAAAACGACCTCGACCAAGAAGAGGGCAGTGGGCCTCACCAATATGGTATTATCTGCAGATGAGTCACATGAGAACCAGGCGAGGTATGGAAAACAACCTCGCTTGGGTAAATGAGTTTCCCTCGGAGATGCGGGTCGTTAGGAAGGAAAAGCGTCCCTAACCCTACCCAGTTAGCATCTGCTAACTGGTTTCCTCCACCAATTACTATGATTCTTGGTCAAGTAACGCACTTTCTATAGAAAATATACATGATCCTCTTTAGAAAATCGAGTGGTAGTCATGCACTCTTACTTGTATCGGGTCGAACCATGATTGATGTTGCTGCTTTTTAGTTTTCTCTTCTTTAACGTTTAGTCCTAATTGTCAATATTAAATTTTTATGGTTATAGTTAGGACCAATATGATAGACTTTTTTGAGGACAATCCATGTAATTTAAACTGGTTCTTTTTTATTGTTTTTCTTATTGAATTAATTTATCAGCACCTTAGCTATTATTTTGAACGGAATATCAAAACCCTAAACCTAAGCCAGCTCTCTCTCTCTCTCTCCCGATGAGAA
Organism: Erodium moschatum; assembly: GCA_036897745.1. Taxonomy (NCBI): domain Eukaryota; kingdom Viridiplantae; phylum Streptophyta; class Magnoliopsida; order Geraniales; family Geraniaceae; genus Erodium; species Erodium moschatum. The sequence goes on along the minus strand of JAYMSV010001614.1, from coordinate 185 downwards.
CCAACTCTGCAGCATCCCTTCGCCACGCGTTCTCCTTGGGCCCCCCGCCACCTATGGCGCCTCCCTCTCCGGTCAATGACCATACGTCTGCACCCTCTCTCTCAAGGCCTGCAACTACTCGCCCGGTTGGTCAAGTCCCGTCACCGTAACCTCCTCCAATGGTTGCGGAGATGCGGGTCCTGCTG
>JAYMSV010001613.1:0-12449 GCA_036897745.1 Erodium moschatum | reverse complement strand
CTACCCAGGGGCTGGAGATTCGGCTTTCTCCTTGACCCCTCGGTACAATCTCCCTTAGTTGGAGCCCCTTTCTCGAATGAACCAGAAGCAACCACATCAGCAAACGAATGAATCAAAGTGATCGAGCCCGGATGAGCCTTAATTGAGCCTCGGAGACCTCCAACTTGGTTGATATTCGTAGGGGCCAAAGATGACCCCTCTTGAATCGCTGGACCTCGCTGCCCAAGAGAAGCAATAGAGGAGGTAATGGAAGAATCAACAGCATGACCAACGGTAGGGACAGAGATTGGCAGAGCCGCAACTACTGGAGGACCAGTTAAGGCCCGATCGGTGAAAGGAGCAAGATCAACGTTCCTACGAGCCAAATCAACCTGTAGAGCAGAACTGATGGCTAGAGCAGAAGGCAAGGGGGCCTCGGCACACATGACGCGTTACCGGCTGAGTCAAAGAGGGCGGATTCCGGTGAGGGTGAACCTGAGACACCAGTAGAGGACGGTCGGGATGGACCTGATACGAAAGAGGTCGTGATCAGCCAGAGGGACGCTGCCGCCGAATGGGAATACAAACATAAGCCTTCTCCCACACCCGTCAAGTCAAGGCCAAGTCTCGCCGGTTGGCAAGCCAATCGCGAAGGTCTAAAATCCTACGCCGATGACGAGGGTTGCCACGCTGTAGAATACGCCGAACATCGTAACTATCGTTGCTCCAATCACCACTCTAAGCTTCATCGTCACCGAACCAAATCTCTGAGAAAGAAGATGTAGATCTACGAGAACTCCGGTGAGGCTGATCCGACCTAGACCACCCTTCATCGATGGTCCAGCTACTCACCCTTGCTCCGAGGAGGGGCACGGTCACGAGGATGGCGGTTGTTACTGTAAACCATAGTGCAAGCACTAATTCTAGAAAGAAGACCGCGTGTGGCAGGCGCGTAACACGGTCATGAAAAGCTACTAAACAATAGACCATATCATCATCCATCTGTGTTGTTCTAGTACATCCCTCTTTGCTAGACATAAGTCTGCTCATCATCTATAAATATTATTTGTTTTATTAGTTTATTAGGTTTATACTCTACATAAGCTTTTATGTATACTCCTACCATTATTTTGTATTGTTATCATATGAGTTATTATTAGGGAAAATTTCATTATAATACCCCGCCAAACATTTATTTGCATTATAATACCCTAACTTGTTTTTCTTGCATTATAATACACTGGCAAACATTTAGTTTCAGTTTGATACATAAGGTTAACTTTATGTTATTTTTCCGTCCAAAACAGGTAAAAAGTCCATAATACTCTTAACTAATAGTCAAATTTTCAAAATCATGTCATTGGGTCTTTAGATATTAAAAATGAGTGAAATGACAACAATACCCATCATTACCTTTCTAAATTTCAAAATATGCCGTTTATTTAATTTAAAAATTATTTTTATTATTTAAAAATAAAATATCAATTTTAGAAAATCAAATTCATTTTTTTATATTAAAAATATAGTTTTTATTTTTAGAATACAATTTAAAAAAATCAGTTTCATTATTAAAAAAATCAATTTTTATTTAAAAAAATATCAGTTTGTATTTAGAAAAATCAGTTTTAGTTTTTTATAAAATCATTTCTTGTTTTAAAAAATCAATTTTTTTATTCCAATAAAATGGATCTTAATTCTTTTTTTATTTTTTTTCATCCCAATCAAACCTGTTTATTAATTTTTTATTCCAACCAATCAAGTTGTTCATATTCTTTGCTCCATCAAACAAACCAAACCAAATGGTTCATGCATATACCTTTTCCTTCTTGCCCTGACCTTTTCCCTGTCCACGACCCTTTTTAGGTGCTCGATCAACATTACTGCCCGGTTTGAATAGACATTGCACAACAATCAAATGCGAAGAAAACAAAATGAACAAATCGAAATGAATCCAAAAAGAGAAAAAAAAACCCAGATCAACAATCACATGCGAAAAATCCTAAATCAACGAATCAAGTGCTAAAATCTCCCAAATCAACAAATCCCTCAGCGTCTCCGACGAGAGACCCACGGTGAGTCACAAATCTGGATTTGTGAGTCACAGATCTAGGTCCACCAACGCGAGAGAGGGAGGTCGGTACCGAGACGTGTTTTTCGCGAGCGTGTACTCGCTAAGCGACAGGATGTCTCCGGCAAGATGCTGGTGGGGGTTGCGGAACTGGCGGGAGGCCTCAGAGCTTAAGGAAGAGGGGTCGGAGCTGAGAGGAGGGGATGGTTGAGGAGAAAGAGAAATAGGTTTAGGGTGGGTAGGTAGGTGAGAATAAAAGAGAAACATGTTTAGGGTTTAATTGTGTACAATGTAATTTCAGAATTTTTTGAAAAGACAGGGTCATGTGCGAAGCACATGACCAATTTCCGTCCAAAATCTGATGGAAAGTTAACGTTAGGTACCAAATTGAAAATAAATGTTTGTGAGGGTATTATAATGGAAGAAAAAAATACTAGGATATTATAATACAAATACATGTTTGGCAGAGTATTATAATGAAATTTTCCTTTATTACTAATTACTTGTATATCTGGTTCTTCTTCTATTTCTGTCTCACTCATATAAAATTCTTCATATTCATTCCATCTATTACTATTCTCTCTTATTCATTATAGGCTCATAATAAATTCTGATTTATTAACATATTTTATTCATTTACAGTTCCTACATTTGCTATCATTTATATTTTGTTTTTTTATATAGCATCCTTCTAAATTTTCTTTTCTTCCTAAATATGTTTCTATTATGGGAATATTCTTATACCATATGAACGTTCTCCTTCTAAATTTATTATAGTAATGGGTTTTTATCGTATCTCTTATACTTTCCAGTTCTTTTATTGTAAGCGTTTTAATTCTTTATACCCATCATATATGGTTTTCGTATCATTTTCTCGCCACATCCAAATACTAACATTTTCTCGGTTAACCCGCATATTTCCCTTAAGCCTAGTTTCCTGTCTTTCTTTTCTTTTTGTTGTAACCTGTATTCTTCACATTTTCTCATAAGCTAACCTCTTAGTACTCCCATTCTTTCTCCTTGAGTGTTTTCTCTGGGTACCGCGCAATTATATTCTTTTGATATTTCAATATTGTAAGGGTTAGGTAAATGATCGTAATACAATTGTTGATAAATTAATCTTTCTTCCGTTGAAAATCTTGCTTCATAAAATATTTTTGTAAAGCTTATCGTATATTCTGATAGTTTATTTATCTTGCAACCCCTCATGTTATTAAGGTTCATTCTCATTTATGCTTTTTTCTCTTCTCCTATAAATTCTCATCTTAATATTATTTCGAATATTTCTAACATTGTTTTCCATTCTATTTCTCCTCGCATTACAATTAATTTTAATTCATCCGCTACTGTAACTACCCAATATGCTACCTTTTTTGTCATTGTTTTAGATATCAAATCATATATGTAATCAAGATTATTTGTATGTTTGGATGACATAAGGTCTAGGTATGTCCCTTGGTTCCGGTATGTAATTCTTCTAGTAATTTCTTGTATCTCATATAGGTTATCTAGATCTAGAAAATATCTATTTGGGTTTATACCTTGAGTCATAGATCCAACAAATTCTCTAAAATCTGCTTGTTGTCCTATTGGAATATGATTAGACATTTTTCTGTATTTTTTGTTTATAGCTTCTTAGGTCAGATAGGTTCTCTGTAGGGTAATCATCTGCATCTCTATTTACTATATCTTCGGTTTTCATTTTTGTGTCTACCAGTTCATTATGGTTGTCTTCAATGCCATTTTCTGGTTCTTCTTCTATGATTGCATTCATATTTCTCATTTTTCTTAATGTTACTACAATGTGATCATTTTCATTTTTTAATTCTTCTTCTGATTCTTGTATGAAATTTACTAGTTTATCGCTTTTTTTTAAAGGCGGAAAATATTATTACACACTCAACCCTTAGTTACAAGAAGAAACTATGGGTAAGGAATAAAAAAGAGACCCTATAAACGAAAAACATAACCCGGGCTAGAAACCGAGCAAACACCAATAAAGAACCAGACGGACCAAAAAAAAACTGGCCACCACAAGATCAAGTGCTGGGCCCAACACTCGGCCCAGTCCGAACCCGTTTCTTCCTCCTACACAGACAGCAACAAGGCTCACCGGTCCACGCCGAGAATGCAGCAGAACGCCGTAAGATGCCTGCATCCCATGCCAATGCGAAAGTGTAATGCTGCAACTTAAACACCATCATGTCCAACGTTGACATGGCCTTATTGAACAGAGCAGAGTTACGTAAAAGCCAGAGAGCCCATCTGAATCCACGCTTCCTTCCATCTCCCCGACCCCAGCCCCTGCCACCCATAAAGGAGAGAACCCACCGAGTCCGGCATAACCCACACACAGCCCCACCAACCCATAATTGGACCCCAGAAGGCATGTGCTACTGGACAATGCAAAAGTATATGGCTAGTAGAATCAAAACCACCATGGCACATGGGACAAATCATCTGTGCCAAGGACAAGTGAATACCCCTCTCCTCTAAGAAACAAGTTGTGGGTAATGCATTATGTGCCGCCAACCACACCATCGCACAGAATTTAGGAGGCACCTTAGATACCCAAAGGAACCGAACCCAAGGAAAAGACGCATTCTTAGGCACGACTAGATTTTCATAGGCCTTTGCAACCGTGAAGCCCTCCCTAGCCGGAACCCACACACCATTGTCCTCCACACCCGATAGGACCTCATGCACCTCAAGCTCACCCACCAAATCCCACAGCTGGTCCTCCTCCCATGGCCTTAAGCTTCTCCTAAATTCAACAAACCATCCGTCCATGTCCCAAAAATCGGCTACTCACCCCCTTTGGCTGTTGATAAATAAAAAAAACCTTGGATAGCGAAATCTCAAGGCCCCTTCACCCAACCACGCATCATGCCAAAAGGAAATGCATTTCCTTGAGCCCTACCTCCACTCCATTCCTTGGTCCCCAAAAGGGCTCCTGAAACGAGGTTCTCTGGATAGAGCCAAAATATGGCTGAATAAGGAGAATTTTCCGCTCCTATCCACTTTGGACAAGTCCCAATCTCGAGTATCCCAACCCATTTTTTCACAAATGACCTGTTTCCACAAGGTATCCTTCTCTACCAAAAAACGCCACCATTCATCTCCTCCAACCTCCTATTCCGAGACCCCCTCCTCTTTGGGTCTTGTAACCACACTCCACCTAATCTTGCAAAAGGAACGCCCTTCTCCCGAGCTCCTCCATAGAAAATTACGTTGCCATTTCTCCATCTCCCTTAACACTCCCTTGGGTGCTTTTAACAAGGACATGAAAAAGAGCGGTAGAGAGCTAAGCGACGATTTAATCATAACTATTCGCCCCCCAAAGACAGGTACCTTGCCTGCCAAAGATCCAAGGCTGCCTTAAATTTTGAGACGATCGGTTCCCAAGTCCTCTTTAGCCTAGGATTGGCCCCAAGACTGAAACCCAAGTAAGGCATGGGTAAAGTCCCAATCGAACAACCCAAGCATCTAGCCACCTCCCCTTTACCCATGCTCTGGCCATTCAAAAGCACTGCTTGATTTTTCGAAAAGTTAATCTTCAATCTTGAGCACATCTGGAAAGAGAACAAGGTCCTTTGCAGCGCCTGCAACTCCTCTTTACAAACCTTAACAATAATGAGCGTGTCGTCTGCGAATTGTAGGTGTCAAAATATCGGCCCGCTCTCCCCCACCTTTACCCCTCTGAAATCTCCTTCTCTGATGCCTGCGTCAATTGCCTGATGAAGGCCTTCTGCCGCTAACAAAAAAATAAAAGGGGACAAAGGCCCCGACGGATACCACTGGCCACCGCAAAGTCTGCTGTGGGCGACCCATTCACTAACACTGACTAGTTTATCGCTTACTTTTATTTGATTTGAACCATTTAAACTACTAGTTTCACTACCTTCTTTTTTTTTCTTTTTCAATGTTTTAGTTTTCTATACTATTTTCTCTCCTTTCATTTTCTTAAGTTGAACATGACAAATTGGGAAAATTGGCATGATCGAGTTATAACGTGCCATGTTTTCAAACCAGTTTCCAATAATCAATTGTTTTAAAAAATCAAACCAATAAATCAATTCGCATAAGTCCAATACTTAAACAATTAATCTATTTTCAACTTTTCAAACATGTATAAGTCTGAAAAAATAATTAAACCTATATTGGATTCATGTTATATTACCAATAAGTTTAAAAATTCAATATGAAAGTGGATAACACACATGCTCTAATTAAGGACCACTAAAAACGCTAGGTGGTCGAGAGCTTCTTCTAGAACTAGCTTCAAATCTCCCTCTTCCTCTATCTCTCCCTTTCTTGAGCTTTCAGATCGTACAATTTTCATGAAGTAGATAAACCTGCATAGAAAGTGGCCTATGTCATAAACCTCGATCCTCCTACTATATCAATGAAATGAATATAGACCGCGCAAACAAAATAGAATACCGAGAAAATGTGTAGCTAAATGAAATAGATGCATATCTCTTAGCTATTTTCAAGGAATTCATATGCCAATTGCCACACTCTCCAATTAGAATGACGATAATGGTTAGGCCACCAAGTTCTTTTCTCTATGACAATTTTTTCCTTTACAACACAGTGCCAACATATAGATCTACACTCCAGAATTTTGCAAAGAATACTTATTTTATTTGGATCATTCCTCGTGAAGTGGTAATACACCCCATAACCCACTCCATAGGTTTAAACACTTGCCGAAACGTGGTTGCACTATTGAAATAAGAGTACACACCCAGTTCCACATTCCTTAATTCCAAATCTCCTCCCACATCTGATGCAATCCATTCATCTTTATCACAAGTTCATTTTCATTTACTTTGTTAGATTCTTAGTCTTCATTGTGAACATGTTCATCTTTCTCTTCTACATACACCCTCTACATGTTCCTATATACCCTTTTCGCGTATAAGTTGTTCTTCCACATATTCTTTTAAATTATCTTCTTCGCGTACATGTTGCTCTTTTATCATTCCCTAAGATTTTCTACTGCTACCTATGCTTTGCTTTTACATTGGCTTGTCAAAGTCTGTACAACAATTACATGTTCTAAATCACACTCACCCAACTAGAACATTTCATCTAACTTAGCGAGTGTCACATATTTCAACTTCCCATCCTTGCCAACAATAGGTTCCAAATCACTATCACCTTCCTCACCCTTTGAATCACTTGTGAAAGTCTCTACAGCAGCTACATGTTCTAATTAATCACACTCATCAAACTAGAACATTTCATCTAACGTAGTGAGTGTCACATATTTCAATCAGTATGGTAATGATTTGGTCTTCTAGAATCTTATAGAATAACATACTATTTGGTTGACAACATAGCTCTACAACAATAGGTTCCAGATCACTATCACCTTCCTCACCCTTCAAATCACTTGTCAAAGTCTCTACAACAACTACACGTTCTGAATCACATTCACCCAACTAGAACATTTCATCCAACTTAGTGAGTGCCACATATTTCAACTTCCCATCCTTCCCAATAATAGGTTCCAGATCACTATCACCTTCCTCACCCTCCGAATCCCTTGTCAAAGTCTCTACAACAACTACACGTTCTAAATCACACTCCTCAACTAGAACATTTCATCTAACTCAGTGAGTGTCACATATTTCAATGATAATGGTTCGGTCTTCTAGAATATTATAGAATAACATACTATTAGGTTGACAACATAGCTCTACAACAATTCGAATGAACCTAAAGAGGAACATTCATCTTCAGAACTATGATCACTTCCTTTCTACTATCGCCCACATAGGTACTACCTAAATCTCCCACCCATAGTTAAATTGAAAAACCATATGTATATCTATAAATTCGGGTTATGCGAGATACATTTAAGAATCACATCAAAATTTCAGCATAGAAATATATAAGCAACATAAATTTCAGTTCTAAAAAGCCTTATGGTTTCATCTCAAATGCCCCAAAAATTTCATCACTAATAAGCCCAAAAATTCATCACTAATAAGCCCTAAAATTCATCACTAGTAAGCCCTACAATTTCGTAAGCCTAACACATGCAAGGCTCAAATTTATTAACAATCTTGAATATTCATCAAAATTTATACACGCAAGGGTGAAAATTGACCTATAAATAGAGCTCCATATACATGGTGACCCGAACCCTCGCTCTGAGATAACGACCATATCTTCACTTGGTCTTCCTAAGCCTTCACCCCCACTTCACCGGATTCCCTCACTACGGACTTCCGTTCTCATTTCACTCTCTTTTTTTACCTACTGTCAAGTGGCTCTGGAATTCTTATGTTTTTGTTGGTGATCCTGGTTTTGTATTATGGTCTAAGCTGAAATGTTTGAGGCGTTATTTGCAAGTATGGAATAAAGAAGTCTTTGGGAAAGTTGAGACTGAGGTTGCTAATTTGTCAGCTGAATTGGAAAATTGGGATGCAGTGTTGGATGAAAGGAGCCTCTCAGGGGCGGAACGTGAAAGGAGGGCTTTATGTCTTGCTCTTCTAATCCAAAAGAGTCATTGGTTGGTGAAATTGTGGAGCGAAAAGGCTAGGGTACGTTGGTTCAAGGGTGGTGAACGATGTACTCGTTTTTTTCCATCGGATAGCTAATTTCAGGGCCTCTAGAAACCGAATATCCCGTATCCTTGTGGATCATGGTATTTTGTGCACTCCGGCAGAAGTGAAAAAAGCAGTAGTGTCTCATTTATCCTCTCGATTTTGCGTTGATCCGGAGGTAAGAGTTGATTTACTTGATCTCCCCTTCCGTCAGCTGTCAGGTGTTCAGGCGGAATGGCTAGAGGCTGTTTTTGAGGAGGAGGAAATTATTCGAGCGGTGAAGGATTGTGATGGGGAGAAGGCCTTCGGTCCGGATGGTGCAGATGTTTGCAAGTTTTTGTCTGTTTTTAAGGTATCCGGGAGACAAGTCAAAGGGATTAATTCATCCTTTTTGACTTTAATCCCCAAGTCTAATTCCGTCGAGAGCTTTAATGATTTTCGCCCGATTAGTCTCATTTCAGGCCCGTATAAAATTTTGGCTAACATTTTAGCGAATCGTCTTAAGAAGGTGTTGTCAGGCCTGATTAGTGATAACTAGAGCGGTTTTTTGGTGGGTAGGCAGTTGGTGGCCGGGGTTTTAATAGCCTCGGAGCTTATTCATAGGCTGAAACGGTCCAAGGAGGAAGTGGTCTTGTTAAAGCTTGATTTTGAGAAGGCTTATGATAAAGTCCATTGGGGTTTCATTGATAAGGTTTTGGATGAGATGGGCCTTCGATTTGAAGTGGAGGGGTTGATGCAGGGTTGTTTCAGAGCTCATTTGTCCTCTTGATAAATGGTTCCCCGAGTAGTGATTTCCCTGTTTTTAATGGTATTCGGCAAGGTTTCCCGTTGTCACCATTTTTGTTTTTGTTTGAAGTGGAGGGGCTTCATCAGCTTTTGGAGAGTGGTAAGTGGAATGGTGCCTTCAGAGGGGTTGAAGTGGGCTCGACAGACTTGTCTTTATCTCACCTACAGTTCGTGGATGACACCTTACTATTTATTAAAGGTGGTTTCGAGGGTCTGTCTTTTGTGAAGGACTTATTGGAACGTTTCCAAAAGATATCGGAGCTAAAGATTAATTTCTGTAAGTCCACCGTTGTTGCGATTAATGAAGCTTTGTGTTCGGAGGAGAAGGTGGCTCGTGTTTTAGGTTGCCAGGTGGGGTTCCTGCCTTTGAAATATTTGGGGTTTTTGGTTGGGGGCCAACCCGAGGAGAATTGCTTCGTGGGACTTTGTAGAAATTGAAGTACTTGAATATGACAGGTCGAATTGTTTTGGTGAAGTCGACCATGTCAGCTCTTCAACTATTTTTTATGTCTCTCTTGAAAGCTCCAAAAGAAGGTTGTTGCAGTATTGGAAGCGTGGAAAAGTTGGTTTCTTTGGACAAATCCGTATTCAGGGAAGATGTTTTACAAAGTCCGGTGGAGCTCGGTTTGCAAACCTAAAGGGGAAGGGGGCCTTGGCATTAGGCGTTTGGTGACCATGAACGTTAGCTTGCTAGCAAAGTGGTGGTGGAGGTTTGCTAGTGAGGTTGATTCGTTATGGAAAAAGGTGATATGTGCTTTGTTTAGATGGGAGGTGTAGGACTGGGATTTTTAAAAGTTGACAAACTCAGGTCGTCTTTTTTGATGAGTCATATAATGGCTTTGGCTGCTCACCCTTCTTTTAAAGAGATGTTTGAAAATTAGGGTGTTCATTGGAGGTTGGGGAAGGGAGATCGTATCTCGTTCTGGGATGACGTTTGGTTGGGCTCATCTTCATTGCATATGCGTTTTCTTGAACTTTTTGTAGTATCGCCGACCAAGTTTGCCAAGGTTGATCATTTCTGGGTCTCGGGAGTTTAGAGGGTGGGTTTTACACGGGATCTGGAACCGTGGGAGGATGCTGAGGCTATGGTTTTGATGGGGCTATTGGATGATGTCAAGTTGAGGTCGGATCGGGAGGATTGCCTTATTTGGGAAAAACATACTAAGGGCTTTACGGTCTCGTCAGCGTATAAGCAACTGACAAGGCCGGTTGGGTACAATTTTGACCTGGAGTGGGCATTTATTTTATGGGTGAAAAGAGTTCCACCTAAGTTTAGTGTTTTCATCGGGTTGGCTTCTCATAGTGCTTTACCGACTATGGACTTCTTGGAGAGTAGGGGCGTTCACATCTCCCTGAATCGCATGTTATGCTTATTTTGTAAGTGCAGTTTTAAGACAGCTGATCATATGTTATTAAATTGTTTTTATGCGTGGGATATTTGGTGTAAACTGTTCTTGTGGTGGAGGATTGTGGGACCTATGCTGGAGTGTGTAGGAGGAGTCCTTATATGGTGGAAAGGATTAGGCCCAGGGCTCTGGTGGAAGAGGTGGGTCTACGTTGGTTATGTGGCTATGCGGCACATTTGGTTGGTTAGAAACGGTGTCATTTTTAATAAGGTAATGGTGATGGTGGATGATGTTGTGGACAAAGTGAAGAGCCACTCGTTTGGGATTAGCTGGAATTATGGTTCTCTGCGATCATGTGTTTCTTTTGAGGATTGGTGTAGGGATCCGAGGTGGTGCCAGATTTCGGGTAAGAAGCAGGCAAGGAGTCCGATTTCTTGAGGAGAGGCGACATTGTTTTCTTCGTTTTCTTTTTGGTTGTATTTGTTTCTTGTTCTTGTTCTTTGGGTTGCACTTTTATGTTGGAGGGAGGGTGCTAGTGGGGGTTTTGATCTTGGGGTTGCTTGTTTCGGTTGAGCTTCTTTTGGCTGTTTTGGTCTGGAGATCAGGTCATTGGTTTGAGGATCCTTTTCTTGCATCATTCTACGGCCTTGTAGAACGGTTTCTTAATAAATCTTAAGCTTATAAAAAAAATCTTAGTATACTCTCAACCATTTGAAGCTTCGTGCGTGAGCTCGGTTAATTCATGTTTAATCAGGGGCATTTTCATCAATTGGTAAGTTCCCATGACAAAAAGGCAAGAAAAAAAAAACTAACTAGATTGATTACTTTTAGGTAGTGCTGAGCAAATAAAACAGTTTTCACCGAAATCGACTGCCATCAAATGCAACTGACACCGATTTTACTGGGAACAACGAAAAAAGCGTCGAACCGAGCCTTTTTCCGGTGGTTGCCAACTCTGGTACCAAAAAATCGGTGCAAAACCGATCGGCTAGGCTTAGCCCAATACCTCTTCAGCCCACACCTTTTCAACCCAACTAAATTAACCTTAAAACTATGAACTCTCTATGAATACATTAACACCGCACCACTCTTCAGAAACAAAATCTCAAAACCACTCTTCATGTTGTTGTCTCTCTCCTCCATGCTCTCTCTCTCTTCTTCTTTTTATACCAGAGAGAAATAAATTATAAATGAAGCAAACAATAAAAAACAAGTATACCCAACAACTCATAAACGAGCAGGGCCAAAAGCAAAACAAACAAAAACAACCAAAAGAGAATCACAATAAAGTGACGCCGATGGGGCTAGGAGCCCTATTATTATAGTAAGGGATCAACGTCTCTTCAATCGTTCGGATGCCCTCTTCAGTCGGTCCGTTATAGGGAACTCCTAAACGTTCCGCAAATCTAGCCACAATGTGGGTAATAGTCTCCCCGGTGCGACCACCAATCAACGACGAGGAGAACCTGATAAAGCGTCAGGTTGAAGGGTGGAACTACCAAAGTCGACCTAAAGTGGAGGAGGAGACCGATCAGAGAGAGGGACGAGTGCCCTCTCTTCTTCTTCTACAAATGTAAGAATCACCCCGGTCAACCAAGGTCAAACCGGGGTGCTAAGGTCAAATTAATCCAAGGATTTCAATTGGGTGGAAATTTGGGTCAAATGAAGCCATCTTGGGCCCTAAGGAGTGACATTTGGGCTTGAGGCCCA
>JAYMSV010001612.1:0-12449 GCA_036897745.1 Erodium moschatum | reverse complement strand
GTCGTACGCCTTGCTCTCCGGCTGCTTCTCCTCGAATTATGCCGCGTAGTACCGGTTCTCGTCCACGAACATGGTCCGACCGTTGTGGTTCAGCGCTTTCCACAAAAGGGTCTCGTGGGTCAGCCCGAACACCAGCATATTGCACGGCGCCGAGCACTTCCGGAGCACGTCGGAGATGCGCTTGATCTCCGAGTGCGACATGTGGAACGAATCGTTCGACCTGGAGGCGTAGTGGAGGAGCGTGTTGATCACGGTGGTCGGAAGTGCTCCGTTAGCCGAGGATGATGCGGCTGCGACCGAGGGGGCTGGGCCGGCGAGGGAGGCACGGGTGTTGATGAGGGTGGGGAGGAGGAAGGCGAGCGTGAAGAAGGACACCACGGCCAGAAGCCATAGCCGATTGGAGCTGCCCTGTTTCTGGATGTAGGGATGGAGAAGGATCAGCTTCGTGTTATTGCTCTTCATTTTCGGAGTCTCTGTTCTCTGAAAATCGTGAATGGAATTCTGGGCTGGTTTTAAAGACGGGGTTGAAATCGACATTATAACTTATGAACAAAGACGTGAGGATATAAAAATATAGAATTTGAAGATGCTCTGTTTTGAAACTGAAGCAATAGTGTTCTTGGAGAAAACAAGGAAAGGGTGGTTGGGAAGGAGGTGGTGTAACTGCAAATCTGCTGCTGCGTAAGCTGTTTTAGCGACACATTAACTAATGTAAGCCAAAAGTCGATTTTAATTGGGTGTGTTTTTGTTCTTGAGATTGTTTCTCTATTGAGTTGTTGTGGCTCTGAAGGTGACACCTTAACTGCAGCACAACAGGTTTCGTGGATTTGAAACAGTGGTGTGTGCCACATTGTAAGTATTTAAGGACAATCGTATCCAATCACTATTTTTTTTGTTTTTGTTTTTCTTTCGAGAAGGGTACTTTCAAATTTCTACTTGAAGCTATTAGTTAAAAGGGTAGAAGAATAACAAATAATTGAGATAATGGAAAGCTCTGCTATGGTTTTGTACCACCGATCCCCAATCCGTCACTCCTAAACTGGACCTCACCTCCGCTGCTCCATAATCCGTCATCTCCCTCCTTTGATGCTCCGATCGTCTTCGATAGCTTCTCAATATCATCTCAAGCCTCATCAATTCATCCCGAATCAAACACCTCTCCCAGATCCCCTTTATCAACCCCTCTCCTATCTGCTCCCTCGACTGCATCCAGAAGCTTCTCCCCCAGCCCGGGCCTCTCGCGACCCACCCTAGACCGTGTAGCCCACGGAGGTGGGATCCGGTGGTGGGGACTACTCCGAATCACAAACCCTTCTCGGAACGACCAGACCTGCGGATCATGGCTTGGAACTGTCAAGGAATGAATTCGAAATTGCATAAACAACAGTTGCGTCATCTGTTACAGGATCATAAACAACATGTTTTATTCCTCTCTAAAACGATTATGACAACACAATAATGTTTACTTCTTTCTCGATCTCTGGGGTTTACCGGGCATTCAGTGGTCAGGGCCTTTCCCTGAGGCACTCATTTGTATTCTTGACAATGATAATTAATGAAATACCCAGTTTCGTTCAAAAAATTAAAAGGGTAGACTCTGTTTCCTAACCTAGTTTCATTTTTGTTTCCACGTTCGTAACTGCGCCTTACTTTTGGTGACATTTCATAACTGTGGACTATCGTTTTTTACATGAACTGACGAAATCCGTGTAAAATGACGACGTCGTCTGTTACATGAACACGTGAAGAACACGTGTAAAATTTGGGGGCCATAAATGACCGTTTTGTCCTCAAATCCGAGCCCCAACTCTAAGTTGTTCTCTCTCCCCCTTCGCATATCCCCAATCCCTCTTCTTCCTTCAACACTTTTCACTCATTTGTTAACCCTAGCATGTAAGCTCAATCTCCGGTCTCAATTTTTTGACTTAAAACAGAGATAAAAATGCTTGTGTGTGAATAGTGTTTGAGAGAGATGTAGTGAAGAGAGAGGAAGATGAAAAAGAGGAGAATCGTGGATTAGGGTTGTGCCAATTTTCAATTGATTGTCTTCATGAAGATTTTATATTAATGTTTACAATTCCTTTTATTTTGTGGAATTTTAATGATTCATTTGAAGAATTTTATTGGATACATTATGTGGGTGGTTTCTAAATGATTGTATAATTGAAGATTATGTATAGAAATGTTTTTTTTGTTGTGAATGTGTAAAGTGATTTGTTTTTTTTTTGTGTGGGGATTCTTAGAATTGTAATAATGTAAGCCTCTTCGCTAATTTTCATAGGTGTTAATAGTGAGAAAGGGTAATTGTGGAGAAAGATGTCATTGATGAAGAAATCGAAGCAAAAGAATTTGGGAGAGTAATGACATTTTTTTGAAAATTTGAGTTAGATTGGAGGGCATTTTTGACATTTTGCACTAAAACTAACAGTTCTAATAAGTCCAACGGATTTCGTTAGTTCGTGTAAAAACGCGATAGTGCACAGTTAGGAAATTTCATCAAAAGTATGTCGCAGCTAGGAAAGTGGAAACAAAGGTGAAAGTAGGTTAAGAAACAAGCCTTCCCCTAATTAAAATGGAGAAAATTATGAAAATAACCTATAACCCTAACAGGAGATCATCCAGAAAGACCTTCCCGAAAAATCCTCAAACAGGGAAAATAGTCTAAAGGCGACAAACTATAAAAAACCACAATAAAATCTTGATTCTTTCAACGCCAAGGAACTCACAAGGATCACCTCCTAATCACCAACAAAAGACCCCAGTCAAACGCAACTGACCACAATCTGACCTTCAAGTGCCAAGACTCAGCTTCAGACAATGTCCCGAAGACCTGCACCAATATGCAAGAAGACAATCCGAGACCAAATCTCCCGTCATACTAATAATACTAAACGAATGCATCTTAATCTTGTCCACCACATCAATGATGTCAACCTTCCTTTTGAAGATAGCCCCAGGCCTTTGCATCCATACATGCCAACAAGTGATATATTCCATTTTGATCAAAACCTTCTCGTATCAAGATAGCATAGAAGACTTACACAAATTGCACAAAATCGAATTGAGAGGTACATAGACTCCCCTTACTTATAGGAAGGACATTATGGGAAGAGTTTTATGAAAAAAAAACAAACTAATGTGTTGTACTTGGCCGGAGGCGCTTAGTCTTGAGAAATTGAGCCCAATGAACTGCAACAACTGGCGTTGACAATAGACCAAAAGCTTTACTAGAAAAGAAGAAGCCTTTTGAATGCTTCGTCTACATTGCTCTGTCACTTTCAAGTTCCTTAAGTCTGTGAGAACTTAACAAGGACCGTAACTCACACTCCTTTTCCTCCTACTAAGAGTATAAGTCTCTCCTAAACCCAATCACCCAACCATCCTCTAGCCAACAGTCCTTCACCAAACAATTTTTTTTACTAAAACAACATTAAAAAGCATTGGAAAACGAGATCTCTACCATACCTCTCCTAACCAAACATTGTCCTAAAATCGAACTCTTTTGTCATTGTTAACCTTCTAATGTATCCATTGACTCCAAACATAAATCTGAATTGTGGATCTGCAGCCAAACTCATTATATGATTAAATAAAAAGGAGTTGTCTGGCTTGTCAAGTTGAGTAAGATCCCAGTCCTACATATTCCATTTGAACTTGCACAAATAATTCGTTTCCATAGGGAATTTTCATCCTTTGCAAACCTCCAAAACCACTTCGAAAATAAGCTAACATTCACTTCTTCGAGACGTCTGATACCAAGACCTCCCTCAATCTTTAGACTATAGACTGAATCCCACTTCACCTTATGCAACACTCTTCAAGATACAGTATATGGCCATAAGGACCTACGCTACCACACCTCCAAAGTCTTGATGACTGATTTAGGAGTTCTAAACAAACTCATGTAGAACACTGGTAAGTTAACCAAAGTTGACTTTATAAACACGATTCTTCCTGCCAGATTTAAAGGCTTCGACTTCCAACCATTTAGATGCTATTTAAACTTTAATACCACAGGCTACCAAAACAAAACTCGACGAGGATTCGTCCCAGCTAAAAACCCAGATAAGGAAGTGGTAAAGAACATACTTCATAACCCAACATCCTTTCTACCACATCAAGCAAAAGATTCTTGGAATTGAGGATCACAACTTTCAACTTAAAATAGTTAATCCTTTCTACCACATCAAGCAAAAGATTCCTATCAGGAATTGTGCTTTCTTCAAATGATGATTCATTATCTTGGTCATCTGATGGTAATGGTTTCTCAGTAAGGAAAATGTACTCCTTGCTTGCACATCAAGGCAAAAATCAATCAGATTGGACTAAGAATTTATGGTCTCTTGGAGTGCCTCCTAAAATTATAGCCTTCTGTTGGTTGGTTTCCTTTGAGGCCATCCCATCAAGATGTTTTATGGAATCTAGGGGCGTGGAGTTCTCCTTCCTTTAGTTAATTTGCCCAATATTCTCCTAGGATCTGGAGGATGCATCCCACATACCGTTGCACTATCATTTAGCTTGGGAGGTTTGGAGCTTAGTCTCCAACTGGTGGAGTTTATCATGGGTAATGTCAGGATCTGTTAAACATCTTTTTAAAGCTTGGTATCATCTGGTGGAGCACAAGAAACTATGGGGAAATTTATTGAAATTAACATGCTGGCAAATCTGGCTTGGTAGAAATGATTTCATCTTTCAAGGTTTTAGAGTTGAAGCTCTAGGAATATTTCTGAAAATTTAATCAAAAGCCTTCAGCTGGGAATGGGCTCATTTCAAGGGCTCCTATTATTTCATCTTGCTCAAGAGTTAAAACCAGTAAGCCTCTTCTTGCCTAATTCAGGAGGCATCTTCTCACATCTCATTCTTGAGAATTATGGATCTCATTTCCGGTCTTCTTTCATGTTGGATGGATTGGGACTTGAAGGGTGGTTTTTTGGGTGGTTTGCTGAGTGGTGTGAGTTTGTGAGGCTTTTCTCTCTCAGATATTGGGTCTGTTCCTGTTCCTTGGGCCGCAAGCTATGCTTATGTGTGTGGGTAGATCAGGGTTCATTTGTTGTGTTTGTTTATTCCCCCTGCTTGTTGTGTGTGGGTAGTTTATTTGCTAAGTTTTGAGTGGTTTCTTTTGGAGTTCTCTGGGCCTCCTCATTTGCATAGTGATGCATCACTCTCACCTCTAAATTACAGGTTTTGCCTCAAATTCCACGGGTTTTGTGTTTACAGCTTCAGGTCCAATACTAGTGTTCTTATGCTAGAGGATGATGGCTTTGATGAGGACACTTGATCTCAGCTCTCCTCTTCTCTCAAGGGCCAATTCAATCAGCAGACAAGGTTCCTCAATTCAATTCAGTTGCATCTCGATGATCTGCTGCATAACCTCAGCAGTAGCATAATAATAGTTGAATTATCTTCATTGCAATCATTTTGCCTTATTCAAACTCAGTAATCTCACTGGATCTTGCAACCCCGCCTCACTCATCTCTGCGGGTCTTTTCACTTAGCTGCCTCATAGTTTCAGATTCTAATTTCTACTTTCCTTCATTGTATGTTTGGTATTTGTTGTCTATTTTGTAGTCTGGGAATTTCCTTAGGTTGGTAAGGGTCTGTAACTAGAACCTTTGTTTCAATCTGTGAATCGGGGTTATTTTAATATATTATTTTGCTGATAGAAAAAAAGAATGTCGCTGAATATGTGGGGATAAACTTCATAGAGATTATCAACTAGTAGCCCAGATTTTGAAGAAAATGAAGAAAGTTTCATCTCTCTGTCTCAACTCCAAGAAAAAAGAAAGAGAGTAAGTCTTAGTTTCAAGATATTTTATGATTTTTAGAAAGAAATTTTTGGGTCTTGAGGCAACTTTTTGGTAAAGAGGCAGTGTTGTCCGCAAAGTGTACTTAATTCTTAGTCTACACAGACGTAGATGTTTATCGAACTGGATTAACAAACCTACTGGGTCCTTCGTATTTGATTGTTTTTACTTCAGACTTTTGAAACTGTTACAATCAGGACCCATGCAGAACGGAATGTTGATACCTTGGTCCCAAGACATGAGCCAGAAGTGTAGGGCCGAATCGCAATGCCAGTAACTACTTTCGTTTCTAATAACCATATCCTATAATGCTTTCGGTTCAAGATTTGTTTATATAATGCTCCAAAAAATGATACGAAAACTCAAGCAGACATCTTGCTGAAAAATCACCCCAACTTTTTTCAGAACTGCTGCCAATCCATATTACAAGCCGACTTCTTAGACTCATCATGCCTATGAGATATTTAGATAGCAAGTACCAGAGAGCCAAATCAGTGTTTTATCTTAGCTGAGATGGTTAATCATGCTGCTTGAAGCAGGGCATTTATTAGTCATCTTCAAGTTCCCTTGTCAACCATCTGATGAACCAATGTTCCATGCTCGCCTGCCCGACTCTGCAAGGTGAAAAACGTAATAATCGTGCCATTTTATGCTCCTGGAGTTGTCAATGGTGTGGTAGAGAAACAAGAGGTACCTATGTTGAGGATGCCACCAATAGGTTTATATGCAAAGGGCACCCATGTCAACAAGTCCTACGTCATGTTCACAGGATGACACATGTCCACCTTTCTTCCCTTGCCTTTTTTCCTTTCTACCCTTATTTGACTCGACCTTCTGGTTTCTGATCCAATAACAAAGCCGCATTCGTTATAAACTTATATTTCTCTACGCAGACCAGTTTGTATGGACTTTCCAAGCAAATATAACTCAACAGGTTTATGCAAGTTTAAATAGCAAAAGTAGACCCATAATAGAAGAGTCAAGAAGCATACACAACAAGCTTGGTAGAGGATCTCCCCGCAACTGTTCCACAACAAGCCTTATATTTCTTTTTTGAACCACAAGGGCATAACTTGTTTCTTGAAATTTTCTGTCATCATCCAAACCAAAATTAGAGGAACCCAATCTGAAACTAATTGAAAAGAAACATAAGAAAAGGAAAACAAAGATCAGAAAACCTTTTCATCCAGCTTGGAGCTGTTCTTTTCATGTTTGTGTTTAGCACCGACACTCAAAGAACCCTGTAAGTAGGTCTTGTTTCCAGGTTCCTTCTCCAGGTGCTCATGATTTCTAGTTTCAAGATCATCTGGATTTTAAATATAAGTAAAATCTAATGAAATGAAAAAGTAAAAAGACAAAATGACAAATGTGTCTTCAATATGAAATAAAATGTTTGAAGAGAACGACCTGACATTCGAAAATGTCAGCAAGGAAACAGGACCAAATCTAACACTACTACAGTGAGACAAACTATTTAGGTATCAATCCCTCCATTTAACAAAAGTTTGCCACATAAACAAAAAAAAAAAACAGTTTTATGATAAGTACAAATATGGACAGGAAATATACATATGCAAAAGAGAATATGATAGAACAAAAAAATGCAATGCAATGCAACAGAGGATATAAGAGAGAAATATATCATTTTTGCAGATACTAACCATGAAGTTTTCCTAAGAAGATCACGAACCCACAATTAAAATACATATCGAATTTCACACTTTTATTTAGGCTGCTTTGCAGGACTACATGTAAGAATCTCAATTACCATCAGATGACTAATACCAAGAGGTTGATGATGAAACAAATCCGCTATCCAATTGAAACTATTTTAGAAATCATTGCACATCTAAAACCCTAAACACCCATTGAATACCAATGACAAAAGATGCATCTACAAAAATATTAGACACTCTTCATCCCGGAAGGTTAAGCTTGACAAATGAAAGCATGAGACCCATTACAAAAGACCCATCAATGAATTTCAATTTAATTATCAACAACTGCAACAGCTTATTCTTGACAAGTCAAAACATGATGAAGATGAGTTCAAGGTGGATATACAACTAACACAACCGAACATGAATCAATATGTAGGAGATTTGAAGTTTGCACGTTTTTAAAAAATATTAAGAATACCACACCACTACTAGCTTTAGTGGTATTATTTATCGCAATGATAAATTTTCAGGAATAGTTTCCTAGACAGGGAGCATTTTCCTTGGCAGAAATAAGTACATAGCACACAACATTGTGGTATAGCAAACAAAATACTAGGAGAATAAACTGAGATACACCAAATGTGAAACAGTACTGACCAGCCATTACCATAAGAAGTCCTTGTATAACAAGTATGGACATCCTTTTCAGCTAAGTGTTCCTCTGTTTGTTGTTGTGCTATCAGATACTCTATTGCAGCATCCACATCGCCATCTACTTGTAACAAAACCTGGTAAAAAAAACAAGGAGACAGCAAACCGTAAAAAAACACCAACATTCTATGAAGTCAATATCAGAGAAATATTTAAAGAGATCAGATGAACAAGATATTTAAACATCCATTATTCAGTCACAAAAGCGACAACCATAACAAAAATTCACAAACGAATTATAACCTGCTCAGCTTCTCCAGCATTTTCACAACCACTTCCTGCCATGATTAGCTTGATAGATCCTGCGCTAATGGTATCTTTACCAGACCTCCCTTTGGGCTTGCTAATTGCAACTTTTGCTTGGCTAGTTGTCGTTGAAAGGTCAGCATCAGCCTTTTCACAAACCAGAACATATCAAGCTGAGTTCTGAGAGCAAAGCAGCATGAAGAAAACATCATGGTTACAAAGGAAGAAAGGGAAACCTTTATTATGATAGGCCTAGCCGGCCCATCACAGGGGTCTTCCTTTAACCGAACACTATTATAGTGCTCCTCATTATGATAAGATCTGCAAAAGCAATAACGAATTCCTTACATTTCCACATAGAGCCAAATCTCATCACCTAATTCCCCCCCAAGCACAACAAAGAATGACTATTCAATAATGATTATGGGTAACGTATTCGAAAGGTCACTGGGTCATGCAGGTTCTCCGTAATTATTATGTTCCTTTCCAATTAAGCTCCTAATGCATGACCAATCAATTATGATTTTTTAGAGGGATAAATGAATTCTTATACATTAACCACTAAAGGTCTAAGATATGGTACTTTTTCATCATCCAACTTAAGCACGAAGAAAAGGAACCAGAAGAAATCACATATGAATTAACCCATCTGCTACGCCCATATAAACTGTCTATTTGTGACTGTCCCTTTCTCGTGGGTCCCAACACAATAGAAGGTTATAATTTTATCTCTTCCAGAGTGGTATCTCAGTGATGGCTCCCCCACCCCTGGAAGTAGGCCTTCTTTGCCCGCCACAAAAGGCCCAAATCCTATCCTAGGGAACAATGGGGCTTCATATGGTCTTCCTGTCTAGGTGCAGAAGAACTGGACGTCCAAAAATCAGCAGATATAGGTTTCTAACTTTTTTATCAGTATATGATATAGAACTTGCGGTACTACTAAAGTACATTTAATGATGAATGTTTGTAGTGCAGCAGCATGTCAAGAAAAAACCTAAATAGGCGATTGAACCTCAAATGACTAATTTAATGGTTTAATGAATGCTAGTAGTCCAGCCCACTCCTAAATTATCATTTAACCATAAGGGCTATCATACAAGAGAAAGCATCACTCACCAATAATTATCATATAACCAAAACTAAAAATGTATCCGGACAAGCCAACCAACAGTTTATTCACTATAAATATTGTAGAGTACTCACAAATGAATCATACGAGCCCCATTGTCACCAAAATTCCGTATATACCAGCGAGGTGACAGATTCTGTATCAAATAGAACAATGAGAGCAGCAGCACAACAAACTCACATTGTAAAAGACAATAACAGAACCAGCATGCAGTGATATGCGAATGTGTACACAAGAACATGCAATTATAAATATAATAATGCATAGATGGATATATACAGCATGCGGCAGTCACGTTCATCATATGTGTGATAAAAGTGCCCCTTCCCATATATCTCCCATTGCAGAAAAAAGTGTAACCTAAGAGGTCACAATTGGAATGAATGATGTGCACATATCACCCTCATTAGAGGGTTTGAAATATCTGCCAAATTGCAATTTCTGCTCTAGGAAGCTAAACCTCTAGCTCAGATTAAACAATGAAGAAGAATATAACCAATCAAACATTAACAATTCAAACTGAAGGCACGTATGCTACTGCAGGATACATATATCTGTTAAAACTCATACCCCCCATACCGTTTTCTGCCTGGGGTTACGATTTCAAATGTAACTTCATAAGATTTACCCAAGCATTTTAATCTATTACAGATCAGCTCGAGATCTTTCTAAATTTCAGAAGGAGCATTCATTGTGCAGTTAAGGGAAGTTGTCGGACAACTTGACTACATAAAGATAACTGATTTTTAGACTTCACATACAAAATATCAACATATGATCAGAAATGGATCATATTTAGGTAATGTCAGATATGTAGAAATTTTAGAAGGAACACTGTGAGATGAATGAAAGACTTACTCTATGAATACATATATTACTATGTGTTACAAGAGAAGCTGCCTGTAATTCCATATGTCCAGCCCATGTCCCATCCTTTTCCATGGACTGGCAGTAATCATCAAATGGCACTTCATCTTCAATAAAAGGCTCATACAATTCACGATGTTCCTGTTGGATGAAGATCCAATATCAACATCATTTGCAGCTAGGTTTTCAATTTATGAAAAAGAAACATATGATAGATGACGCATGGACTAGATAACCAATTTATAATTGAGCTATGTTATATATTCTAAGCCAAATTTTAGTGGTGAATAAAAAAAATATAGAACAACTGTTTTTTACGGTATAAGTAACAAGTTACATGAATAGTTCGATTTTTTATCTGCATACCTGTATATATTGAACCACCATATTGCGATATTTTTCATGTTCGTCCTCACTGCCTTCCAACTGTTCTGCAAGGGCTCTGTATGGCAGTGAAACTGAACAAGTTAAAACTATATATAAAAAAAACATATATCAAACAAATTCACCATACATTATATCATGAAAGTTAATAAAATCTAGGAATGTATAAATGAAAAGTCACAACTGATATAAAATTTACATTTTCATAAACGTCCCTACATATCCAGGTACATGGACTGAGCAATTACTTCAATAAATTTTCGTCCAGTAGAACTGACCTGAAGAAACAATTACCATCTGAAGTGACTTGAATAATCTTTAGACCCAATGCATCAAGCTGGGCACGAATTTGAGAAATATCATCCAGTTTCCCCTGTTTTTTAACCTGTCATGTGAACCAGTTAATATTCATTTGGATTAATTGAGCATCACAATTGAAAGTCATATGGAGTATTTTGAGCCTCAAAATATCCAGATGAATCATAAAAAAGAATTACCACAACAGACTAAATTTCACAAAAGCCAAGTTATGTTTGTTCGTATGTTGTTGTTCTCTACTGTAAGAAATAATTCATTGGTGAACTCCTTGTCTCATCATCCCATAGTTTTATATCCCACGATTCCATAAGGATAACCCGAAAAAGGCACCTTCACTTTAGACACACCAAATAAAGCAAATACACTCCGTCCATGGATGACAATTCAGTTGAAGTGAGTAAAATGTTCTAATTTTCTAAAATTTGGAATAGCAAATCAGCAAGTAACATTCCAGTGGTCCACATTAGAATCGAAAATCGAGCAAATTACAATGTGGGCAATTCATTGGCCTTCAAAAAGTGTCTGAGACAACTAAAACCCATCTAAAGTAACCTTGAAGACACCTCATTCATGGCGAGAAAATCAATAAAGCGATCAACCGGCAACAGAAAAATTGATGAACTTGATGGGATACTAAATTTGAGATTCACATGCAACAGAAGAAAAATTAAACCGCCAAACTGTAGGATTGAGCCAAAAATAAAACCATGCGCACAAATAAATGGGAAAAGTGTAGAGAGAGGAAGAGATCAAGTGGGAGGACTCACGGTATGGAGTTTCTTGGGTTTGGACTTGTTGTGGTGCTTAGGTTGGACCATGGCTCCTCTAGAACCCAATACAAAGATATGACTGCTACAGAGGTTTTGAGGGAAGAAATCGCAGAAGAAACAAGGCTAGGTTTTTGTTTGAGAGAGAGAGAGAGCACCGGCGGCTATTTTCGGAACAGAGATTGAAATACGCGGCGACGCGGGCCGGTCCGTCGGACACTAATCGTGACAGTATGAATTGGGCCTGCCGTCCAATAAAAATTGTATTGGCCGATAAACGATATATGCCTAGCTGAACAGGCCGACCCATGGGCCACCTAAGGTAAGTTTCGAATCATAATCCGCTTATGGGGTAATGTCATAAAGCATCACATATGTATACGTCATTAAACTGTTTCCGTCGCCGATCAAGGTACATCGAGTCTAAGAGATTGTAGTTGAGCTTCAAGGGTTGTTGCGAATCAATCTCTAGGTAAGCTTTTATTTTGAGCAATGGATTCTGAAAGTTTTTTGGAGTGTTTGATGGGCATGTTCATGGTGTGCTATTGCCGAGGGGTGGGTT
>JAYMSV010001611.1:0-12458 GCA_036897745.1 Erodium moschatum | reverse complement strand
TCTGAGGTTTGGCAGCTGAGAATGGAGGCGGAGGAGGGGAATTGAGAATCGTCCGAACTCAGCCACACCAAGATCTAAAGGGGGGATGATAGGAGTGGGGGTAATAGCTCCTGTAGTTCCCATGGCCATCGAGAGGCCACAGAAGCTGCCGGAGAGCGAGGGTCGTCGGGGAGAGATCAAGGGCGGCTAGGATTTTAGAGAGCGTTTTTGTTGGGAGAGGAGGGTCCTTCATGTAAATTTAGTTTGTGAGTGTTTTCATCCATATTGTTATCTCGTATTTTTTTAATTGTCACATTTTGGAGGGGTGGTTATCAATAATTTACCTGAGACTTTAAGTACAAGTTCAGTGCATCTGCCACAAATGTTGTTATCGTCTTTGCATGATCCGCCGAAACAGAGTCAGATCCTTGCACACTAAAATTGAAGAGACGGAAGGAAAAGGAGAGATTTCATTATATTAATTAGCACTAATTCACAAGATTGGTATGGAACAAAAATGACAAAAAGCTGATATAGCTTACAAGCTTGGACACATTACATACTATAAGTTTACCATAACACCTAATAATAACACATATATGGTAAACCGAACCTACCCATAACTAATTAATACCCTTTTGGTTTTAGCAACCTTATGTACAAGACCAAAAACACTCAGTGCAATGGTCAGTTAAAGGCTATAACCTATATACCAAAATCTAAGACTCTGAGGAAGAGCTCTTCTTCCATCTTGCTAGATATCTCAAGAACGTCAGTACTTCCGATGGGTCATGGAGAGAGTACCGAGCTCTTGTGTCCTTCGGACTCGAGGACACTATTATAGGGTACCCCTTCCCTCTCTTTTGTAGGACCTGCAAGAATCGAGCTTAGCGTTTTAGTACACATAAAACAGTTATCACTTCCTAAACTACTCAGTGGGATTCGAAACCACAATATGAACCATTTTGATGTTCCCTAAGCTTCAATTAAGTAATGCTACCAATAAAAACGCTCTAAGAGACACATTAGACAATATTTGAGTCCTCAATCTTGAAAGTACCTTAAATGCGTCTTCGTCGGTTTTGTCATCTCCGATGTACAGAGGGATCACGTCGTTGGAGTTCATCCCCAGAGTGTCGAGCAAGTATTCAAGAGCGTGACCTTTGTTCCACTCTATAGATGGCCGAATCTCCAAGACCTTTTTACCCTCGCTAAGGCGAAACTCTGGATAACTCGCAAGAACAGACTTCACCTTCTCTTCTAAGACGGCATAATCCTGAATTATCATGATTAAAACTAATCGTTAATTGACTTTAGCAGGTGCGGTGTGATTAATATCCTTAACAGTTAAAATGAAATGAAGTCTCCTACCTCGTCTCGGACTTGTCTATAATGAACAGAGACACAGAACCTGTTGTCCTCTACTCTGGCACCTTGGATGTTCCTCATTTTATCCCCCAACAACGAGCATATCTATTGAAAACACATTGAGTTAATTTGTCGTACCAGAAGTCAGTTTAGTTGCAAAGCATTAATTTTTATAAGGGATACATGCAAAAAAGTACCCGGTGGTATTCATTTTTTGAAACTTGTAGTCCTCTTGTTTGACAATTGCAAAATAATACTCTTGTCTTGTGTTGCAAATTATATAAAAATAACAATAGAATAAGAAATTTAAGGGATATGAAAAATCATCATTTTGAGACAGAATTGTACAGTGTAAAAGAGACAAATTCTAAACACTTTTGTGCAATTATCAAAGAAAATGACTACAAGTTACAAAAATTTGAATACTTCAGGGTACTTTTTTACAATTATGAAATGGTATTTATTTGTGAAGGTTAATTACCTCTTGCATTGCGGGCAAATATTTCTTGGCCGGTTGAAAGAGAGCTTCATTAGTCTATAAAACACGAATAAAACATCTTATATAACTTGATGGTTTCAAATTATGATGAAGCAGAGACTTGATGAACATGATGAAGCAAACACTGACCTCTTTTCCCGGAGAGAGGTACTTGGAATCAGAGTGCCGGTCTTTCCGAGGTGGAGCCATTATGTCCATCCCATGGCTCCCGGCGTAATAGACATTCGTCAACTGTACAAATTCTTTTACCTGAATCAAAACAAACTTAATCAATCAATAGTTCTTCACACCATCATCCTCGTGTTTCCTTCATACAATGATTTAGACATTCTTGTGTGTAGTTTTTATAATCAGCAGTGTACCAAGATTTGGGTTCACTTGCTTATGTAGAGAAGCAGTGATCACCAAACTCGCTGCTGGAGAATCAAGCTAAGTGTTCGACCAATTGGACAAACAAGCTTTGATACATTCTTGTACGTGGTTGATGTGTAACTTTACCAACATACCCTTGTAACCTTTGATTTTCAAATAAATCCTGAATAGATGATGGGATAGTAGGAACATCTGTCACCTTTCGTTTTTTTTTTTTCTCAATAAACACGGTAAATTTTCTTAAAAACTAACACTGGATGACCTTTTATCAGTTTTTTTCCAATGATTATGAGAAGGTCAGGGTTGTGTCTACCAAGGTGAGAGTGTATGTTTTTCCTATAGTCAATACCTTTTCTCTACTCCGCCCGCTGATTATGGCAGTCGGGAAACATTTAGCTACCTCCTGAACAGCTGCGCGCATCTGCCATTCATATACTATGTTCAGTTAATTCGAAATGCCTTGAAGATTCAATATGTGAAATCTGAATGAGCTTGAAACACTATCGAGATGTAATCTGTATGGAATTCAAGCTCGCAAGGTTAAAATGCGTGTGCAATTTACCTCATCAGACATGAAGGCGCGATCGGGGTCATTAACGATAGGCGAGAGGGTTCCATCATAATCTAAGAACACTGCTATCTTCTTCCCTTTCGCTGCTCTAACCATGCATTCGAATGAACTCAATGCCGATGGGTGTTCCACCT
Organism: Erodium moschatum; assembly: GCA_036897745.1. Classification (NCBI taxonomy): domain Eukaryota; kingdom Viridiplantae; phylum Streptophyta; class Magnoliopsida; order Geraniales; family Geraniaceae; genus Erodium; species Erodium moschatum. Next base: position 9,535 of record JAYMSV010001611.1, on the reverse strand, counting down.
GATAACGTTTGATGATAAGTAGTAAGTACTAGTTATCATAAAATAATGGTAAGTAGTAATTTTAAGAAGTTTTTGTTGTTACATCCCAGCCATGATTCATAATTAGTTATGGAACCCAAGGAAGGGGTTGTACGGGCGAGTCCGGCTGCCGGCGAGGAGCCTTCACTGGGTTTCTGCTCCTTTTTCTTGCCGGAAGAGGATTTTTGGATACCAAATGCCTGTTTTAGCTTTCCCATGTTTTTCTTCCACATTTCTGTTAACAAATCTGGTCAAAGAAGCCAAGAAACGGAAGGGTCAACGGATGCAAAAGTGGTGACTTTAAGAAACATTAATTCTCAACTGCTTCTAGGATATGTAAACAGAACACTAAAAGTTTCATAACAGTGATGAAAATGAAGAAACGCCAACAAGAAAGAAACCTGAAAAGGCACTAACTTGTGAAGTTGATTACTACTCTCTGTCTCTTTAATGAACACAACAAAACAGAGAACATCAACTGAAGGTGGTTGAATCAGTTGGGTTTGGTCTGAAAATTTATAGCCCAAGATTTATAAGTTTGTGGGGCCCAGGTGCTTCTCAATTTCCTTGTACCAATACATTTCACAATGAAGAAACCACGTCCCCATCATGTCCGATCCTTAATCTATTCATTTATTTCAATCTAAACTCATCATATATAAATAATTATTTTATTTATTTAAACATGCCCATCTTTAATTTCCATTAAATATATGAATCTTTTTACCGAATCAAGGCACATTTACTCAATTATTTGAGCTAACTTCATAGAGTAAGCAACCAACCTACTTTCACAATAATTTAATATCAGGTGATAACTAATTGATGTCCTGTCCTATGGGGTCAATAATTGTTACACTTAAATAATGGTTTAAAATCGAAGCAAATTCTAAAAAGTACTTTCATACCCGAATAATACATATATATTGGTCCAATGTGGATCTGAAGGATGTGTTCTAACCCTAACCATACACTAAGTGTATGGCATATCATAAACCAAGTAGGCCAAAAGGACGGAAACTTTGCATCAGATAAGGTGGTAGGTCACTAGCTATAGCTCATAAGGTACTGTAATAATAATGTATATTGATACATGCATTATACATATGTCGACACGTACTCTCATTATTTTGAATATATAATAGTATTCATATATAGTTGATGCTACTTCTCTCGATTGTTTTCAAATGCACGAGTCAAGAAAGTGACCAACACTATACTTAAACCCCCAAAAAGTTTAATCAAAACTATATAATCTCCATCGTATTAAATTAAGACACTAGCGTAAGATTTGGCCTAATCAAAATCTTTTATTCCTAGGGTGGAGATTTTAAGAGAGACACTTGGTCTAATAAAAAATGAAATTCTCAAGAGGAGTTTTCAAGAAAGTCAGTGCTGTTACACAAGTTTAAACAAAGGAAATGTCGTTTTCATTATTTATTTTCAAATTCAACAATAAACAAGGAGAAGGGAAGAACATAGTTAATTCAATAAGTTGGATTTGATGACTCAACGTTACATGGCTGATTTGAGAGGTGGAGACTATTAAGTTGTAGGGTTTCAATCAGCTGACTCAACTGAAAGCAACACCACCCTCCCCGTACATGTAACATTTTAAATAATACCACTCGCTCTCATCAGGCACATATAACTACTTTAACAATTTTTTCCACTATCCTATGGTAAATGAACGAATATGTTACTTATACAAATAAATAGTATAAATATTTACCGTGAATTATACGCGTTTTGCGAATGTCATTCTTTAATTACTTTTTGTTTGCAAATCCACTTACGGGGGTTATTTTTTTTCTTTTGCAAAAAATAGAAAGTAACCGTGCAAAATTGTGTACATAAGGGTTTCAAATTGTAAAACACGTATAATGTAAAGGAAAAACTGTCATTTTCAAAAAAAGATTAAAGACATAGCAGATTTGCAAGGATAGTATTTGCAAAACGCACATAATTTACCTCAAGTTTTTGCAATTATTCTTGTAAATTATTTAAAATAATGGTTCTTCAATAGACAATGTAAAGGAGCGAAAGAGTGACGAGTTAAAATGTAACCGAACTCAAAGTTATGCAAATCGAATCTGAAGATGTTAACGAACTATAGAAGAATCTCATGTGCACCCAACAAAAAAGATGCATATCAAACTCTACCATTAAAGGAGGGTGCCAAAGAAGAATGATACCTAAAAAGGAAACAACCTACCTTGATTCTATTCTAGGAGCATGCTATAAATATATCAAGAGAATATATACAGTGCACATATGCCTCAATACAGCGATGATAGAGTAGTAGAGGAGGGGACCAAAGTAATAGGAACATATATATGCATGCAATGACAAGCAAAGAGCTAATCAACAACCTAAAAATCAGTGAAACATGATCATGAATGGAAGAAACATATATACTGCACTTTGATGCATAAATGTCAAGCAATGCGCATGATCTGGGGAAAAAGATTATCCAAGAAGATGAGGATAATAAAGAGGATCATCTTTTTAACTTTCCAGTGTTTGTGATCTGACTCACTTTCTTAAGACACAATGGATCATAACCTGATCTACATGCCACTTTTGGAAAGTATACCAATGACTACAATGTATATTCATATGCTCTTCTCATTCCTCCGTTTAGAACAAAAAAAACAAAATGTTATAATTTTCTCGATAAAACTGAGAGTCGGTATCCTATGAAAAACATGATTTTACCTTCTACTAAAAACCACTCTCCTTATATTAATGAACCTTTATGTTCAAAAAAGAAAAACCACTCTCCTTATACAAACTATAATTCATCTACATCATATGTTTCTAAAGGGATTTTAGTAATAAAAACAAATTCAAAGTTCTACGTATTAATTTATAATTTTATACTATTAATGGATTTTTTTAATCTAGATATCTATATATTTTGCTTCATCCAGGGGTTACTAATGTTTTGTAGTTTGTATTAAAAGATGTGGTTTGTGGTGGATGATAAACTTTCAATCCTAAATGAACTTCTACTTTGGTTTCTCAAGGTTTTGGTAAGCTTAGTTTCCCGAGTCCCTAAAGAGTGAAAAAATCTCTGATATTAAGCATACAGTTAAATAAGATACCACGATGGATTTCAGACCAATCATTGCGTGGCATGTATCATTTTAAAATTCTTCTTCAAAGTACAAAATGATTATTAAACTAGACCGAAAAAACAGAAGAGATCAAAATAATGACTTTCTCAAACTTTACGAACAAAATATCTAAAACCCCTTAATTATGAAAATAGAAGAATAATATTTCTTTTTTTTAAGGAACTAATCACGGAGAGAAGACAAGGCACGTAAACTTGTGAAAGAAGATTGATTTTAAAAACAATTGTGTTGCCATTATTTCTCTTCTTTTTCACCCATCTTCTGTCAGATGGGAACTTTTCTGAAAATAACACATGAAACATAACAAAGAGAATACCACAAAAGAAAAGGAGAGAAAAGAATAAACCAAATTAAAATTTTCTGCAACTATCAAGAGGAACTATTTAGAGGAAGGCAATAACATGAAACCATTGCCTATGTTAAAGTCCATTTGCCTTGTAACATGAAAAACCAAGACACCTACTTCGACTTTCGATTTATAAGAAGTAACAATATGACTCTCTTTGTGAATTTGAGAGGATTAACAATATGATCTTTTCTTTGTCAAAAAGAAACATGCCACTTCAGCTAAATTGGATGTGAAATGTCTTTTAACTGTTGTACATATTTTCTTTGCTAATGGAAAAAATCACTCCCTATACTATCCGCATTTCACAATAACTAATTGTGGGCAACCATTTTTTTTAATAAATTAAGAACAATTACAGGTGAAGCAAAAAAATCGCATCACTAGTTCTTATAAATTGAAAATGAAAATGAATGTGTTATTAAGTAGCCCCTAATTTTTATTCTAAAAATCAGATTTAATCCAAAAACACAAACTAAATCTTAGTCTAGTCATATGAAGTTCCCTTTTATTCCACATAGAGCTTCAACAACAACAAACAGCATGATCATCGACAGACAAAAACAAACGTATTCATAAACACACACGATGCCACGTACCAAGAACACGTGTATCCTAGTAGGCCATAAGTTGACCCGTAACTAACATATTCCAAAGGGTAACATTTTCAATGATTCTAGTCTCCAAACCGTTAATTTTTATGCTCGACGGAAGAAGACAATCTTGACTTTGGAAGTGTGAATACGAGACCGAAACATGGTTAAAATATTGCACTTCAATTTCATGAAAATATTAAAGAAGCGAGAAAAAGTAAGGAGCTTTTTAAATGTCGCGACAAGAAATAAGAAAAGGACATGCAAAGGTCACGTGTCGGGCAGGGAAATGGTTATTTACACATCTTCTTGCTGTAAGGTTGACGCCTACTCACAAGGCTTTTAGACCGTGTATACTACAAGACGAAAACGTCCAGGTCCGAGAAACTACCTACAACTGCACTAGATTGTTGAAAAATTCGCCTCCTATTTGTAAAAACCATGACCCGGAGTAAAATATTAAGAGTTGCTAATGCTTAAAGTGCAATAAACCTTACGTTTTGCAATAAGAAATGAAGCGTGCGAGACAAGTCTAATTAATTACAGGATGAGTGATTTCCATTAACACTCTTAAGTTGTAAAAATAAAAATATGTACTCTCTACATCTGTCTTTCTATCTTTTAGTTCATTCTAATTTAAAGTCATTTTAATAATTATACTTCTCACAAGAAACTCATTACTAGTTAAAGCATTATTTATATGTTCCTAAATTTTTTGTAAATTTCTAAAAACTTTTCCTCTCAGCGGTTTTTTTTAAAATGAGTAATGCATCAATTTTATATACAAGCAGCGAAGATATACTTACAATCTGATGAGATGCACAAGCAAACGGTAAATATTACGTACTCCAGACTAACCTATAATATATATTACCGACTCCCGATCGAAACCAAAACGCAACACAGGGCGCCCCAGAACGTACAAACAACGTGCACGCCAAAAAACATGTACCAAACCATATTTTTTTTTGTTAATAATCTACTTGTTCCTATTCTAACCAAATATATAATAGGTCATTATGACACAGGATAATAAGTGAATACAATAAAACATGACAACGACGGCGATAAATCAAAACAAGGATAGTCTAAGGTATTTTTTATTAATAAGAGAATAAGTTCAAAGTTTAATACATTTGTGAAATAAATCGTCAATCTTTTCTTAAAATCTTGATCATAAACCATCTGAAGATTCACATTGCTTTGTAACGGATTGTATTTCGTGATATATGTATCTATAAAATCGATATGTTTTAGAGTTTTCTTCGATATGCCTTTGGATAAATAAAATTGGTTTCTAAAATTTACTCTCGAGTATATGAATCGAAAGCATCATTTGGAGTTGAGAGTTGGTAAAGACTACTCATAGTAAAGTTGCATGAAGCTAAGTGTTGTCGCGATGGCAACTTGCCATCACAACATGCCCCCCTCCAACCGTTTCTATAGCAAAATGTCGTTTCATCCGAAAACGACAATAACCTTCTTCATGTCCAACGAGGGCCACTAAGCCTCCTTTTCATTTGCTGTCGTCCTTTTTCAGTTTGGACCTCCCAACCGCCCATAACCGTACACCTGAAACGTCCCACCGCTGTGATGACACGTGTCAAACTTGCCAAACCCACAGCTTTTGCCTTTTGGGCTCACCTTGGGGTCAACTAACTAAGCCCATTTATACTGGTGGGCCCTATAAATATACACGTGTTGGGTTTTCGGCCCAACATCATGAAAGGCCTTAGTAACTGAAATTGCGCGAGTAAAACAATACACGACTCGGGAGGGGCGCGTGATGAACAACCTCAATCCCGCTGCAAATTGAAAAAAAGCGTGAAATCGCGTGTTTCACGCTACCGCCCACCGCGCGAGTTTTCAGCGCCCAACGATCTCTTTTGAAAGGAACGCCAACCGAATTTTTGTTTGGCTCGAATTATTTTTAGCTCCAAATTTCAAATCTCAATTCTCAACCCGAAACGAAGATTCAATAATAGTATTTTTAAATTAGAAAATCGAAATCAAAGAACATGGCCGTTAAATCACTTTCTCTGAGCCCTAACCACCGGTTTGGCCAGCGACGGCGACGGCGGCACCAGGAACTTAGAAACACGAATTGAACTGAACGCTATACAACTCAGCCGGAAATCCAAATATACGGTGAGGCGCGGCGGCCGGAAAATTGACTAACTGTAAATAAATTGAACTAAACGCTCTAAAGCTCAACCGGAAATCGAGATCGACGCCGTAGCACGGTGGCCGGAAAATTGAACAATCGAGAAGGCGAAGCACAAGATGAACAGTAATTACACATATATATCACCAGAAAACCACATTCCTAGAGAACACGAGATCGCGAATAAAAAACTAACCTAACTCGAAACAGAAGAGCATTCAGAAACAGAGCAGAAGAGGAATCGAAAACAATACTCAGAGACCGTACAGAAAGCGAACAAATTCGAGAGAGAAAGAGAAACTTACCGGAATTGCGTGTACGATTACGACGATCTTCGTCTCTGGGACTGCGAATTCGAATTCTGGCTCTGAATTGAGTTGATAAATCAAATCAAAACCTCTGGTACGCGATTGGCGATCGAGAAGGAGGAGGTTCGGAGGAATCGGGGCTGGAGGAGATTGAGAGAAGGATGAGAAGCGGTTGAGCTTCGGAGGAAGTGGTGTGAGGATTGAGAAGAGAAATGCGTGTGGCGTGACGGTGATGAGAGAGAGGTGAGGGAGAGAAACGTATGGCAGAAGGACTTATATATAGAGGAGAGGGTTTAAGGGGACTTTGGGAGTTTGCATAATGCCATTCTTAAACCTTCGGGCTCTTTTTTTGGGATATGTTCGGGTTTTACTTTTTTTTATTATTATTTATTTTTTAATAAAAGAATATAGTTCTTCCTATTAAAACAATATAAAAGATACATATGATTTTTAAGAGCATTCCCGCACATTTATAGACACAACACTAAGTATAAAGTATATCCCAAATAATTGGATTTCTTCCCATATGTATATACGATAAAAGATCAAAATCCATAAACACACTTTATTCGGACAAAAACACATTTTTTCTATGTTTTGAAACAAAGAAACAATTTTCTGACTGATACTTCAAATGTGAAGCGGGTGAATTCGTGAGAAACATCACATATTTTAAAGATTTTTTCTCTATCAAAAGGTGAGTACTGGATATTGGTCTTCTATCAGATATGTACGTAAGAACGAATATGACGGTTAATTAGTTTTTTTACACGAATATGTCATTGATGATATATATTTCTATAGTTGTTCCAAAAATGCATCATTCTTACCTTAATTTTATAAAATCCATATCGGGAATATATAAAATAATTAATCATCTTTAAATTAGTCTTTGTAAGAAATCAAACTATATTTAATAATGAAAAGTAAATATTTAATGATTGAAACACTTACTCTCCTTTTTTTTTTTGAGGAAGAACGAGATCATATTAAGAATAAAAATGATTACAAATAATATAAAGGGAAATAAATAATAATAACGAAAACATGAAACAGAAAATGCAGGAAAATAACTGAAAGGGCTCTTTCAAGCATCTATGGAAACACTTACTCTCCTCAATCCTCATTGTGAATTCGCGATTTTGAATTTTTCTAATTGTGAAATGTGTTATTGTTGGTAAGAAAAAAATGAAAATAGAAAGTGGTTTTAACATATTTTACCATCTAGGGTCATGTACTTGTTTTAAACCTTTAGTGGAAAGCCCAAGTTTTTGTAAGTGTTGATGTGTAACTCACGGGTTCAGAAAGATCATTTTTATTCTAACATAGATTTGTTGCTACTTATGCATGACCGTACGTTTGCGTGATATAAACTAATTATAGGCAATAGTTACTGTCGTGTATGCATGCTTGGTCCAACACTTCAATGACTATAGTCTTTTTATTTTATTTTTATGAGTATAATTTTTTTTATAAAACAACCTCATCTCTCAAAGGATGAAAGACAAAAAACAGAAAGTAATCTAAAGAACGAATCAATTTTGGCCAAACTGATTTAAACTAGAGGACTGAACAAACTCATACTCAAAGTAAAGAAGAGATCCTAAACGGATCAACCAATATAGAGAAAGAGCATCCATATCAAAAGGACCTCGACTAAGGTTTAAAAACCTGGAAATACAACCAAAAAGAACAAGATAACAAAGGTCGATCTAGAACCCTGACTTTTCCACCATGAAGCACATAAAATAAAAAGGTTTATAACCTGAATTTACCAACCATGAAGCCCAAAGCGATGACCAACCTCCAGCCAGAACACCCCCAAACTTACCCGAATTAAGCAAAACAATTCACCTCATCGGAGCCACCAACTCAAAAAGTTAAATGGGCATCGACACGCCGGCGGTCAACACCGCTGAACGGCAGAAGAAGGGCGGCAGACAAAGCCACCGAAACTCAAAACCCAAAGAAACAGAAACTTTTCGACTTCCAAGAGAGGCCCAACAGCCAAAAAACCCGTCGAAGAACAATACCTAAAACGACGGGGCCCACCCAACATGGCGGGGAGGAAGAGGATGCCGAAATTAGTCTAAAACTAGGACAAGAATAAAGTCTCCACAAGCATTAGAATAAATGGAGGCAGAGTGAAAAAAACTTACCCATCTGAAATTCAAACTTAATGTCCACATGCTTAATATGTATACATATAGTTGAACTCGAATAAAAACTATATTTAAACTTTTGAACCACTAAATTCAATTGCTCATGAGTTATGATAAGAAGGTTTGGTTATAGAAATAAGCTTAAATTCTATCTCATTACCCTAAACTTTACGAATTACATTTCCTTCAGCTTAAGATTTTTTTTCACCTCATTACCCTAAAATTGCGTTTTTATCATTTTAGTACCTAGCGTTAACTTTACATCCATTTTTGGATGGAAAATAGTCATGTGCGAAGTATATGACCCTTTATTTAAAAAAAAAATACTTAAATTATCATTTACTCATTAAAACCATAAACTACCTTTTTATCTCTCTCTCATCTATCTATCTCAACCTCTCTCTCTCTCCATCGTGCTTCTTCTTTGATGGCTTAAGTGTATCTCATCTTCATTGCCTTCACCTTCAGAGCTCCACCTACCAAACCCAACGTTGCTTTCCTCTTCTCCGCCCTCAAAATCCCCAATTTCTTCTTCTTCTTCTTCTTCTTCTTCTTCTTCTTCTTCTTCTTCTTCTTCTTCTTCTTCTTATTCTTCTTCTTCTTCTTCTTCTTCTTCTTCTTCTTCTTCTTCTTCTATATTTGTTGGTAAACATGAAGCTGAGACTAGTAAAGGTGAAGCTTGAGGGTTGTTGAGGTTGGGTATATCAAGGGCTTGAGGATGGGAATAGAATGAGCAATTAAAATTGAGAGTGACGAGGAAGAGGTTGTTGAAATAAAAGAAGAGGAGGTGCGGAGGAGCAATTT
>JAYMSV010001610.1:0-12458 GCA_036897745.1 Erodium moschatum | reverse complement strand
AAAGAATATAGGGATAATTGTAAAAACGTATCATGAGGTATTCATTTTTTGCAACATGTTGCCCTCTTCTTTGATAATTATAAAAAAGTACCTTGACTTGTCCTTTTATTGTTATTTATGTAAAAGTGATGATTTTGGATTTTAAGAGATATAGAATTTTGGATTTTTTTCTTCAATTATTATTTTTTAATTTAAATTTCCAAGGGTAACATCGTCATTTTGAAACAAATTTATACAAAGTGCAACAAAAAGACAAGTTCAGGGCACTTTTTTGCAATTACCAAAGAAGAGGGATACAAGTTGCAAAAAAATGAATACCTCAGGGTACTTTTTTGCAATTATTCCTAAAGAATATATTCGATTTCTTTGTTATCCTCTATCAAGTGATCTCTTGTCATTAGTTGATTGTTAATCAAATGTTATCACATCAGGAAGAGAAAAATGGAGACGTGCCAAGAGTCTTGCAGCGTTATACAGCTGAGAAGTTATCGTCCTTTGGTGAGCTGGCATTAATGTGAGATATTTCTATTCACTATATATTTACATGATAGAATAAGATATTAGCAATCAGGTGAAAACTAAAAGTTGGAATGAAAACTGAAAACCATCTCTGTCCATCAGATTGAATTTTTCAACGGCTGAGATGTTTCCTTAACTTGTCTTTTTGTTACACAATTAAAGAATAAACAATTCAAATTTTCAAATCCCCGAAATTACTTATTCTTTGTACGGTACAAAGAGGAAGAAAATTAGGGGATATGAAAATTTGGATTTTCTTTTTCTTTTTTACTTATTATTTTTTAAATCTTAATTGTAAGGGTAAAATCATCATTTTTCTATACAAAGTGCTAAAAGAAGACAAGTCGGGGTACTTTTTTACAATTATCAAATAATAGGGTTACAAGTTGCAAAAACTAAATACCTCAGGGTACTTTATTGCAATTTCCCCTATTAAAATATCTCTGATTTTAATCCATAACTTTTATTTTGGCTGTTCTTTTTTTTCCTCTGTCAGTTATGAAATTGTTCACTCATTATGATTTCTATGGGATGCATGCATTGCAGGTACAACAAACCTCTTCAAGCTTCTGTTCGTGCGGTAACGGATGGAATTCTGTGGGCCCTAAGAAGAGAAGATTTCCGAGGAATTCTGATGTCTGAATTTTCAAATTTATCCTCCTTGAAGTTGCTTCGATCTGTCGATCTTCTCTCAAAGTTGACGATCTCTCAGCTGAGTCACATTGCAGAGTCCCTTTCTGAAGTTTCCTTCACAGATGGACAGACAATAGTAGATAAGGTAAAGTCACTTTTAGAAACAAGGGTATATAGCGCATAACTACCTTTATAAATCGCCCACTGACACACAAACCACTAGTAAACTTTCACAAACTGATAGTAAATTTTCCACATACACTTGACTACCCTTATAAACTTTCACGTGTCACCATCATACAGAATAGACAAAAACTATCAAAACCTTCGATTTTTTTTTCGTCACACAACTTGCATGTGAGTGTGAATTTTAAAACCCGAAATTGCTGAATTTCATTTTACTCTACCGATTTCAATTTGATTCCGTTCTCGAAACCCTCCACGGAATCATATTGAAATCGGAAGAGTAAAGCGTGAAAGTGAGTAGTTTTGGGGTATTATAGAATTTTAAAAAGATAATTGCAAAAATACCTGATTATTTATTTTTTGCAACTTGTAACCCTCTTCTTTGATAATTGTAAAAAAGTACCATTAACTTGTCATTTTTGTTGGAATTTGTATAAAATGATGATTTTACCCTTACAAATTAGATTAAAAAAATAATAAATAATAAGTAAAATGCAAAAAGCAAAAAAAATCCAAATTTCCACATCCCTAGTTTTCCTTCTTTTTACTGTACAAAGAGTAGGAAATTGAAAGGATACGAAAAATTATTTTTTTAAGTTTAAATTTCCAAGGGTAAAATCCCCATTTTGAAACAAATTTATACAAGTTCAGGGTACTCTGTTACAATTATAAAAAAAAAGAGGACTATTAAAGTTGCAAAAAATGAATACCAGTCAAGGTACACGCAATTATTCCAATTTTATCCTCACGCGGCGAAGCCCCCCCTTCTTAATTCCAATTACTAATTCTTCCTTATAAGTTCCCTACATTTTCTTGCAGACCAAAGACCTCTCTGCATTGTACATCATTCAAAAGGGACAAGTGAGCATCACTTTTGATTCAGACTTGATGAGAAACCCGAATGTCCTCAGTCTCAAGTCCGATAGTGAGGAAGAAGATATCAGTAAGGGGAGTCATTCAGTAGAGAAAACAGAAGGGAGCTATTTTGGTGAATGGACTCTTCTTGGTGAACATGAAAATGCAGGTTCCTTGAGTGCAGTTGCAATGGGCAGTGTTGTTTGTGCCTTCTTAACAAAGGAAAAGTTTGATTCGGTTGTTGGCCCTTTGACAGATCTTCCACAGAACGATCAAAGGTAGATTCGAATTTCATGTACAATGCTGGTTATTATTATTAACCATTTGATTGGAGAGAAAAGTTGTTTTTTTTTTCACTCTGGTATTATTATTAAGAGATAATTACAAAAAAGTACCCTGAGGTATTGGCTTTTTTGCAAGTTGTAACCTTCTTTGATAATTACAAAAAAAGTGCTATGAACTTCTCTTTTTTGTTGCGCTTTGTATAAGTTTTACCTTTGAAAATTTAAGTTTAAAAACTGAAAAGTAGAATCCAAAACTTCGCATCCCTTAATTTTTTTTGCTCTTCGTACAATAGAAAGAGAAGAAAATTAAGATATGTGAAATTTTGGATTTTTACTTGGTATTTTTAAATTTAAATTTGAAGGGTAAAATCATCATTTTGATACAAAATGCAACAAAACATACAAGTTCAAGGCATTTTTTGTCATCACCAAAGAATAAGGCTGGAAATTGCAAATAGTGAATGCTTCAGGTTCTTTTCTTTTTTTGCAATTACCCCTTATTAATATTTTCACCGATTTGTAAATACATATGTGTAAATGAATGAGTCTGGTTCTATAACATGTTTAATTGGAATGCTTTTTCTTTGATATTTGAAACATTATACGAGAATGTCAACTTGATTACAGTGTTCGGGAATTATTCAGTGGTTTGCTTTTGATCGATGAAAGATTTGAGTTCGATATTGTTGATTGAGACTATGCTGACTTTGATCTCCAATATCTTTTCATCTGTTTCTTAGACTCAATAACTAGGATTCATCGCTCACTAAATCACATGCGAACTTAGTTCACCGACCTTGTGGCCACTTGTCACACGACACATGACTACTTGTCCAGATTCGTCTGGCCAAACCACCGGCAACAACGTTTTGAGAAGAGAGGCGAATTGAGGACAAATCAGGACTAACTGCCGATGGGCTGGAGATGCTTCTTATGCAAGAATTCCTTTTTTATCATCATCTTCTTGTTCTTTTGCCATCCTTCAAAGCTACTTCCAACAAATGTCATTTTTACAAACTTGTACTTTCAAATAAACCACCAGGCAACCGTTTATTATGTTCGTTACAGTTGTAATTAATGTGAACGAAAATAAAAAACATATTTTAAGGTCGCATGAGTCAGATGCAATGTAATATATTTTTTCATATAAAATTGAAGACAACCCATACGATGAAGGGTAATATAAGAATTTTATAAAAACATTGCATCGCACGAATCTCACCCGACCTCAAAATCTCACATTTTCATCCAAATTAACGAACAGTCACAACAAACATGAAGAAAAAGTACGGGATTATAAACCTATTACAAGTCTTTCCCCACAGAAACCTTAAACCATAGAACTAAAATGCAAAACACATTACTGTTTGACAGTAAAAATCCTGAACAATTAGTACATACACATACAATATGTTATAGTAGCAACAAAAATAACCGATAAAAGAAGAAATAGCTAACTAAAAGCATGTCAAAATAAGTTTTACTCACAACTGGTACAACATAAAGCCATAGCCAAGTAAAAATGCTCAAGAATGTCATAGCAACTCAATCAATCAGCTCTGAGCAGAAGCAGCAGGATTATTACCACTAGGAAACGTAGCTGTCACAGTTCCATTGCCTGAATTATAAACTATAATTAGCAACTTAATCGATTAGCTCTGAGCAGAAGCAGCAGGATTATTACCTCTAGCAAATGTAGCAGACACAGTTCCATTATTACCTGGATTAACGGGCTCAGCAGCGTGCCGAACAAACTCTTCAGGGGACATGTGTGTTCCATGACAAGCACACACAATCTTGATCTGGTTCGTGCTGAATCTATAAGTAACACCTGAGATTGTCCTACCGTTTGGACCCGGTGCTGTGGTGGAAACCCATGGTAGGTTTGGGTGGGACCCACAGCCCCCGAATTTTAGGTCTGCAGCGATGCCAGGTTTGATGGCTGAGAAGTCTAGAGAGAAACCTTCGGCAGCAGACCGGTCGGATGGGTCTTTCGCTCTGAGGTTTGTGCTGCTTCCTTTCATATCTTCTGTATGGGATTGGGATGAGGAGCCTTCTTCTGTAGCATGCTGTTTGGGGTCTCCTTTGGCTTGTTCCAAGGTTTTGTCATGTGGTGGAGCCTCAGATGCATGCATGGCTGCTATAAACAATTGCACAAAATGATTTCAGACATAATCATCAACAAGAGTGTAATGTAACTGAAAAAGTATAATAAAGAAATGAGGATATATATACACATACTAGTTCTTAGTGTACATTTTAAACTTGGTTTACAGTAGATAGAGCCACTATATATACATAAATAGGGTTAATTGCACATAACTATCTTTATGAATAGCTAACAAACACATAACCCGATGGTAAATTTACTACAAATTTCCATAAACACATGACTCTACGGTAAATCACATGACTACCTTATGAACTTTCACGAGTCAACATCGCACAAAATAGACGGAAACCATAAAAAAATTGATTTTTTTTCATCACTTAAGTTTAAAATTCTATAATATCCCAAACTAACCATTCTCATCCTTTAAAATTCTGATTCCAATAAGATTCGGTGGAGGATATCGAGAACGGAATCAAGTTGAAACCGGGAGAGGAAAGCATGGAACGAGTAGATTCTGGATATTATAACATTTGCGCTCGTGTATAAGTCATGTGATGGTTTTTGTCCATTTTGTACGTGAAAATTCATAGGGGTAGTCATATGTCCATGGAAAACTTACTATGAGATCATGTGTTTGTGGGTAATTCATAAAGGTAGTTATGTGCAATATGCCCACATATATATGGGGTAACACTCAGGTGAAATCCGAAAACTATGGAAACTCTAGTATTGAACAATGGAATTAACACTTTGAGTCCTGATGTACAATACTTGAGTTTCCATAGTTTTTGATTTTCATGGTTTCCACCTGGTTGTTGCTCTCTATATATAATATATCAGTTACCCGAAATATCTGCAATTTGCTTTTGGAAAAAATATAACAAAAAGAAGAAGAAAACCTTGAGACATCTTCAATCCATCTTTATGCTTGTCTGAATTTCCCGGACTTCTCCCACCAAACGAAGGATGAAAATGTTGTGGATGAGAAACCAATCCCAAAGAATTATCCTTATCCAACAATGGAAGCTGCACAGGCGAATAACCAAACAACAGAGGTGAATTCCCTGGAGTCACGGTCTGATTACTCGATCGCCCGCCACTTTCCGCTGACATCATCTGCATAACGCCACCAAATGGAAGAGCACTCGATGAGCTAAGCGCGCCAACCGAATTACCCGACATACTCATGGATTGGACAGGAAACGGAACACCATACATCACATTCCCAACTGACGAGCCATTGTTAAACCTCTTCTTTGCTTGCAAGTCCACAATGCTCGAATCTGCAAAACCTCGAACCTCCTTTCCAACGAATTGTTTGGACAAATCATCAGGGTGTGAATTCGAAACCAGCTTCGAGGTCAAATCTTCAACCACAGACTCTGCCACATCCTCATTTTCAGCTGTAGATCCTTCCTCTGTTGTTATGGATATGTGTGATGTTTTAGCCTTTTCATGTTGCTCGGTATGATGAGTCTCACGCTTCCTTTTATTGTTTGGATCATCGAAAAACATCCTACCATTGAAGTTCCTGCTTGTGTCTGCATCGATACCCGCTTTTGAAAGGTCGTTAAAGAAGTTCTCTCTAGGTTTTACTGAATCACTTCCTTGAAGAAAGCTTTTGAAGTCATTGCCTTCTTCTGTCTTTGTATCGGAGGAGTTCTCATTCTTACCCTTTGATTTGGCAGATGATCCGGCACAAGATAGACCTAAACTAAGCTCGAGCCCGTTCTCATCTTCCATTTTAAGAGATTGAAATACGTCAAAAACACTCGCTTAAAACCCGTGATTCTGATGCTTCTGTTTGTCATACATCATCCTTGCAATATTGGCCCTATCACGAGGAAGTTACAATCTTGAGAATGGAGACAAATATATATCAGGAAGCACATAAAGAGAGTAAATTGGTTTTACATGATTATACAATCTATAGAGATCATGAGAACTAACGACTGCTACGATAATAAGAAATCATTTTTATGCCTAAGCAACCTACATAAGTTTCTAGCTACAGTTAATAGCACTTTCTATTGATTGTAGTATTGACTATGAACATCCGTTTAATTTAGGGATGATTGCAAAAAAGTACCCTGAGGTATTCACTTTTTGCAACTTGCAGCCCTCTTCTTTGGTAATTGCAAGAAAATGCCACGGAGTTGTCTTTTTCTTGCACTTTGTATATTTTTGTTCCAAAATGACAATTTTACCCATGGAAATTTTGAGGACAATGAAGTCCTATTTACAATGAAGATAGGAGATAGACATGGTAATAAACAAATTACAAAAAACACTTTAACTGATAAACTAAATAGGGATAATTGCAAAAACTTGGGTGAACTGTTTTTTTTTTTTTTTTTTGCTTATGACATCCCCAACTATTTTCTGTCGAAAACCCACTAACAAGGTTAATTTTTTTTGCAAAAAGTCAAAAGTAGCTATGCAAAAGTTATACATGAGTCATGAGGGTTACAATAACTATTTTCTAAATATCCATGATGTGTCGTGAACAAAGTTGGAACTTCATTGAACTATCTAAGACCCTATACACAGGTTCTATCGGTTGCGGGGAAGTAACAACAGCGAATCAGACATCACTAGATATATTTCTACAATTTCTTACCCGCGGGGAATTTTTTTTATTCTACATGTCTAATTAAGAACAACTATTTGATTGAATCAAGCTACAATTGTTCATTAATCATATATTTGATTAAATCGAGCTAAAAATGTAAATTCCTGGAAACAGAACAGACAGACCTAAAAACACATGCTTCTTTTCCCTAATTCTCTTCCCCTCTTTCTGAGCAACCAAACAAGGCAGAATCACAAATCTACCCAACACCAAAGCATGCATAAAACACTAGAAATCAATCAATCCGATAAACTTAACACAATATTAAGAAAACCGTACAAAACAAACCACCGATGTAGTTTAGAGCCCCGATTGGAAGCAAAAACAGCTACGATACGAGATTCGAGCCACAGAAAACCAAAAAATCCCAAATTCAGTTGAGCAAATTGCTAAGTAGATCAGATGGATTCAAGCAAAAATTAAAAACAGAGGAACAAATTTCAGACTATAGATCAAGTAGAGAGACGATGAGGAAGAAGCAAAACCTGAATCAAGGGAGCGATGAAAGACCTAGACGGAGAAGCTATGCAATTGCGGAGCTGAGAGAGGAGAGAGAAAAAGAAAAAAAGAGAAATTGATTTAAATGTGAGGAAATTGAGAAAAATGTTTAAAGCTCATTGGTTCTTCTTTTTCTTTCTTCTATTATTATTTTATTTTGTAAATGCCATGTGATTTTCATGCACTGTATCGTACATTTCTATTTCTTTTTTTTTTTTCTCGTAAATTATGATTTACCATTTGTATCGTATTTATTTTTTCACCATATTACACATGTTTAAGCTTAACATTTTATAAATAAATTTTTTGACTAAAAAGGCGAGTTGTCTTTTGTAAACTGGTTTTCTCTATAGTAATTATTTTGAGATTTCGTCGTTCATTTATTTTTTTATTTATGAACTACAGATTTCATATTTTTGTTCGTTTTGAAAGACGAACAGAGATATCTAAATTTGATTTTCTATAATCTGATTATCATTGTGTCCATGAGTTTCTATAGTAATTTGTTGATTTTTTTATTTGACTTATCTTAAATAGAAGTTTTGCGTATGAAAATCAATTTGATTTAGTCTAGATAATACATATTTAGTAAATGTCTGGTTTTGTCCCCTACAAACAGGGCCGGCCCTAAGAACTTTTGAGTCTTTTGGAGCCCCATGCGATTTGGGACTTTTTGAGCCCCTTAATCTCGATTTGGGTATTTTTTGAATCCCTTGATCTTGATTTGGGCCTTTTTTTTTAATTACAAAATTTACAAAAAAAATTGAGCCCCAAGCGCAGACATCGGCTGCTTAACCTCGGGGACGGCTCTGCCTTCAAATGGAGTGTCTACACATTTTAGCACTCATGTGACAGCTTATGCTTTCACTGATCTGTTCAAGGTTATTGTACAGTCCGATTTTAACATGATATTAGAACGATTGATTTATTTGTATCAATTGAGTAGTGAATTATTATTTCTACAAGAATTGAAAGAGAGGCCGAGCCACAAGGAGGCCCACGACCACAAGTTTGAGCCCAAACAAACCGAACTTTCATATCTGTAATTTTGTGGGGATAATTATACTTTTATATTGACCTGTAAACGTTTTCTCCTGAAGGACCTGAACTTTGTCTAAGACGATACTCTAGTTTTTCACATAAAATCGTGTAATGTGAATAATACATTTTAATCTTTGTTTATTCAAAAAAACAAATTATTAAGTAAGTTTTCTGTTTACTCCAACAATTATTTTGTTACAACATCGATGTTAAATCTAACATGTTAAAAATAATACCAATAAAAAAATACTTCTAGTGTGATTTCCTCTCCGTCGTCAAGTCGTCGTCACGGAGAGCCAGGCCACCAAATCGTGTGTTTCATGGTCTGCCTCCTAGGAAAAGTCATGTTTTCCTCCTTCTTGTCTTTGAGCCTCGACGATGTTGTACTTGAAGGACATGGTCTCTCCAGATGCGATCCGCATTACCTGTTGGGCTGGCTCTCTCCCCCATGCCTCTGAGCCTTAGTCCCGTTGTGTTTGAAGGATGAGACATCTCCAGAAGCCCACGACTACCTTTTGTGGTAATTCTCTCATCCGCGCCTTCAGGTCTCAGTGCTGCTGTATTCAAAGGTTGGAGCGTCTCCAGAGGCGATTTGCGTCTACCTGCTGTGGTAGCTCTCTTCTTGATCGGTCGAGCTTCCTACTCCATCACGGTCGTAGCCATAGATGGACCACGGATTCTTATCTCCGAGGACGATCGGGGGTTCGATATCAAATGCCTTTGTTGACCCACATAACAGATCTCGCCAAATCATATGAGGCGCCAACAAGGAAGCGGGACGTTGGGGAGGAGAAGCGTCTCGCCCCCTTCACGATTGGTTGTTGATGATCGTCTTCCTCCACCAACCCTACAGATATCTGATCAAACCACACACTTTATCTGATTAATTCATGAACCTCGGTTGAGGTTCAGATTGCAAATGGGCACCAATGGCCTTCAGGGCGAGTCGGTATAGGTTACTCTGTTTTTTTTCGTTAATCTCAATGTATTGCCGTTTAGCCTGTTTTGTCATAATCGACTATATCTTAGTTACCATTAGAGGATTAGCAGTAGAATTGTTTCAAAATGGTCTACTCTCCTACAATTCTGGTACATGTTTTTTTTATAGTTGCAGTTAATAAAGATTCCAATAATATTATAATCAGTATCAACTCGATCTATGTTGTGATAAAAAAAAACTCAATCTATGTTATTCGTCATGTGCGACAGTTTTTATCAGTTGTCTAACGTTTTCAGTTTCTCACGTGAAATATCATTTATAACTACTTATCAACCCATTTACATTTGAAAATACCCTTGCTCATCCATAGTCCAAATCCAACTCACACGAAAATACCGAGTTCTATATAACCGACCTAAAACACGATACTCCCAAGATTAAAAACAAATCGTATAAAAGTTACTATCGGAATTCAAATAACCACAACATATAAAATCAACATTTCCGAGTGTGACGTTTTGTGTCGTCCTTCGGACAATCAAGTCCAATGAACTTGGGAGGGAACCAACGCCCGCAATTGTAGGGTTGTAGCACCACAACTTTTTTTGGACCTCATGAATTGACAGAATAGCCAAATAGACCCTCCATCGTCGTCATCATCATCACTGCTTGACAATTACCTCCAAGCTCTCGATCACTGATTCACAATGGACCTAAACTGTTCATGCACCGTCATTTTCATCTGTGGGCAACAACAAGAGCTCCAACTCAATCACTTGTGCAATCACAGTCACTGGTTTATAGAAGATTGGATGCGAAATGACCAGGTTGCCCTCGATTTTTCTTCTTTTTGCGTTCATGCCCTCAGCTTCACTGCCAGCTCACTTCCAAGTTCCGGGGTTCAATCAGAATGCCTTTGCACTTCATAGAACTGAAGTGGATAGACCAAGATGATCAGATTTTGATTTCGTTGAGAGCAATATATACTTTAATACGTCCGTAGGGAAGGGATTTTTGTCCGTTCCCACGAATGCGGAACTTTTGTGATCCACAATTTGCCCATAAAAAATGAACATTTGACGGATTTAATAATCTGCAAAATATGCAGATCAAGTCTAACCTGCGTGGTTCGCAAACTGTATGCCGAACTTAAGATAAAAGTTATTTATAAAAACTTATATCATTTCCCGGTTCAAGCGGTCTCCACATACCTAAATATAATACAAAAGTACTACCGCTGATTTTATTACAAAAGTATAGATATTACATGTAGCCCTAGTTTTCAGCCTTTTCTTTTTCCATGTCGCTTCTTCTATGTATGACGGTGGTGCATCTAGTCGTGGTGGGCATGATGTACTCGATTTGATTATCGTTAGTTAATCGAAAATTACTTAATTAGATCGATACCCGATCACCAACCTAACAGTGTTTCAGTGGCTGATATTTTTCACAATGTCGATCAGTCTTGCTAGTGTCATTTTTTATGCACTTCCTCTATATCTGTTAACTCGGCCGAAATTCCCATAGTCAACGTGCCAGGTCCGACCACAATATGAGCTTGTACGTGAGCGAGCAGGGATGTCAGAATGTCCCCTTAAATAGATATCAATCACAACGCTAGTTTAAACAACAAATCTATACCTAAACTTATTAGTTCGAACTGTTGAGTTAATCGGACCTTAATATGATATCAAAATTTTGACCCACACTAGATTCTATGAATTTGTCTTCCAATGAACAAAGGACATGAAAGAAAATATCCATAGATTATGATGATGGAGATGGAGATTTGCATGGGCTGCATGAGGTGTTGTGGGCTACACGTATACACACACTGCATTATTGTCTCAAGAGAAGTGTGTTCATGGCCTCGTGCTCCAAAGCCAACGAAGAACACACAGTACACTACACTCTGAACCCAATCGCTGTAATGCTATGATTGATTTGATGGAGTTAGGTTGTTGTGTTGTTGTCCGTTGATGAATCATAATAATGTGCATGTGCATGTGGATCTCATGTGTCTCCACACACCCTACAAATATCTCCGCCTCATTAAATTCCCCCATCAACCCCTTCTCGTCACCTCAGGCTGTCCTCCTTCGTAAACTAGAGGACAAACTTTAATAACCTCTTGTGTTCTTTTTTAATGCAAACGTGTTTTGTTTATGTTTTTATTTTCCAGAGAGATATTTACATGTATTAGTTTATTATCAAAACTTAGTTCTTCTAAATTTCTATTAACTAATTCGCAAAATCCTGCGGTATTCGTACTCTCAAACCCTAAAAATCGACTGTTTTTTAATGCAAATGTGTTGAGTATACGTTTTTCTTGTAGAAACATACCTACATGATTTCGCTTATAGTAAAAAAAAAATAGGCATTTCGGTTAGTTTTTCTTGTTTTTTGTTAATTAATCCGCAAAACCCTAAAGTATCCTTACTCTCAGACCTAAAATTTCTTTCCGAACTCTAAACCCTAAATCCACAACCCACTTATCATGATCTGTAAACCAAGTGTAGTTCAGTGTTTTTAGGGTTTGGGGAGGGTTTTAAAGGGCTCGGGTAGAGATATTTTAGTAATTTCTTAATTTTCTGCCAAATTTAAAAGGAACAGTTAACTTTTGATAACAAAAGAAAGGTATAAATAAGTTGTTATTGAAAAAGAGTACAACCCATTACCAGAGCCGGCCCTGAGGCCAAGCAGCCGATGCCTGCGCTTGGGGCTCAAAAATCTTTGTAACTTTTGTTATTAAAAAAA
>JAYMSV010001609.1:0-12460 GCA_036897745.1 Erodium moschatum | reverse complement strand
GTGGGACCGCGAGGCCACCAACCAATGGTGGTGCAAGGAGGACTATTGGTGGCGCAGGCGGTGAAGTGACGTACAAGAAGACTAGTGGAACGACGGTGACAGGGACTGAGACGACTTAATTATTGGGCTAGAGTTTAGGTTCTCGGGAGAACCCCACACCATAACGTGACAGAGATTTGTTAATGAGACGGTAGAGGGACTTTTCAAAAAAAAATTTACAACTTCGAGACACGCAAACCACTACATTTCCTAAAAAATATTTATTCCAATGCCTCGGAACCACCGATGGAATCAGGTTTAAACTTCATGTCAAATATTTATCATATTTGAATGACCCGTTAAGCTCTATCCCTTCCAGGTGCAGCCTCCGCACTTTGGCCTGCACCTAATTAAAGTAAGGCCCGTTTCCAGACATGATATATTTTGGGCCTAGACATACAACCATGACAGGCCTATCAATATTATATCCAATCTTGATACAATGATATTTGTGTATAAGGTTAAACATGTGGTAGTTATTTAAAGAAAAATATGATTAATATTAATACTTACCTGTGTGAACAACACATTTAGCACATTATTTTATCATAAAGTCTCCTAAAAACTGGCCGGAAAAAATCAAGGTGGTCCCGAGAATGTGTAATGCATGTTCGGAGATTAGTGAATACTTAATAGGAAAATTAATGTAAAAAGCAAGGCATTAATATAATTTTTATTTTGACAAGTAGCATATACGAATAATAGTTTATTCTTTATCAAACTGGCTGAAACTTTATCAATGAGTACTGTTATATCGTATACAAGAATTCGATACATCTCCCGAGTATTATTTGAGTACTTATTAAGGATTGGTTTGGGCATGATGGTTAGGAATCACCTAGGAGAGGTTATTGGTGCGAGGATCTGTTTTCAGGAAGAAGTTTTCTCCTTGCATCTTGCCGAGTGCTTGGCTTTGAAAGAGGGCCTGAAGTGGAGTGTGGAGAAGGAGTGGAAAGTCTTAGAGGTGGAATCGGATGCTTTGAATGTAGTTTCGGCTGTCCGCGATCGTTGGTTTGATAGTTTGGAAGGGCATGTTGTTGAAGACATTTGGTCTTATTTAGATGCTTTAGGGGATGTGATGATTCTTTGCGTACCTCGGTGTTGCAATGAGGTTGCTCATAGCCTAGCTCAAATTACTTTTCATAGTTCGATGGTTCAAGAGTAGGTGTCTATGGTCCCTCTCTCCATTTGTTGTGTTGTAAGGAATGATCTTTCTCTTTATTGAATTTCGCTCTTTCTTTAAGAAAAAACAACAGTAATTGAAGGATTAAGTTGAAACTTTAGGGAATATGCAAGGGCGTTATGGTAATTCACCTACAAGACCAATTGGGCAAGCCATTAACATGTGGCTAATAATAATCTTCTATCCGAAAAGTATACGAAAGAAACAGAAACCTATAAACTTCCTATGCTCTTCAAATTTCTGGACAAAGAAAGATTTCATTTTTTTTTCCTTCCCAGAATCGAAACCACATTTTCCCGCCAAATCAGATGCTCCGCTCTGTTCAGCTCCACCACCCATCTCCTCCACTGCCCGTCCCGCTCCGACCCAGAACCGCACCTTCCAGACCCCAATCCCAAACCCCACTTCGCGCCCTCCATTTCTCGCAAAACCCACATGTTTTCGCCCCGAGAATCGCTCCCTGTGGGAGAATCTTTGCTGGTCCGGACTCGCTCCCCGCCGATGAATTCGAGGTCGAATTGGGTCGCCTGCTGGCGCTTCTGCCGGAGGAAATGCGGCGGAGAGTCAGCGAGCACCCGGAGCTCCACCAGCTGATTGAGGTGGTTATGGACTTGGGTCGAAAGCCGCTGGCTCGGTTTCCGACCGGTGACTTTGTTCTGTCAGATTGCCCCATATCGGTTCAGGACATTGAGCATGCTACTTCTCAGGTGAGAATGTTTCTAGCCTAGTTCTAGTTCTGTTAAAATATAACTATAATTGGGACTTCAACTATCAGCTGGAGCTTTTAGTTGAATTGGTCCTCTAATATGGCATCAGAGCTTGATTCCTTATGTTTCTGTATCGTGTCTGAAGTTTGATGCCATGTGGGTGAGTCTCAATTTTGCATATCTGTAGTCATTTTAGTCAAGCTGCTTGTTGAAACAAAATTAGCCTCTTTGGTAAGAATGCTTATTGCTTATTACCTGTTTGCTGAAATGCATTTGTGTCATGTATTATGGTGTGTGATACTCTGAAGTTTTGCATTTTTGTTACTATTTTAATCAAGTTACTTGCAAACCAATATTAATCTCATTGCTGAGGATGTTTCTTGCTTATCACATGTTAAATGAAATGCGTTTGTGCCATGTAATGTAAGAGGTTTTATGTGATGTGGGTGACACTAAATTTTGCATCTTTGTCAATTTAGCCACTTCTTGTGAGTTGAATTGATGGTATTGTTTGATACTTCATATTACAGGTTGGTGACTTTGCAGTTGATAATCGAGCGGGCATTAGCCGGACATTACATCGGATTAGTGGCATTAGGAATAGAAAGGGTACAATTATTGGTTTGACTTGTCGGGTTGGTCGGGCAATATCAGGAAGTGCTAATTTACTGCGAGATTTGGTTCAAGATGGATCTTCTTTGTTGCTCATTGGGCCTCCAGGAGTTGGAAAAACTACAATTATTAGGTCAGTGGGTGTTATTCTGACTTCGAAATTCACTGATATTAGCTTATAGTTTCTTTTGCTGTAGGTTGTAGCCACTAATTTTCTCTTGAATTGCCTTGTTAACACCCTTGTACCTCTGGAGTGCCAGAAAGAGTACATGTTCAGCAGATTCTCTAACTTTGGCCTAGAGAGAGTTCAATAACAGCTACTGAAGTATTCGATGTTATCATTAAATTGGCTATATTGTATTCAGTCATATTCTGCTAAAGTGAAGTATTCTGCTAAAGTGAAGTTTATAACTCTCATGTGTCCATTCAGCCACTTATAGTGACAATCTACTTATCACACATGTACAGGGAAATAGCACGGATGCTTGCGAATGATTGTCAGAAACGCGTGATGATTGTCGATACCTCCAACGAGATAGGAGGAGATGGTGATATACCACATGGAGGAATAGGCAATGCTCGTAGGATGCAAGTTCCCAATAATGACATGCAACATAAGGTATTGGCTAGAATCTTAAAACACAATATGCCATGAAATAACCACTGGTTCACTACTCACTCATTTGTACATCTCGATACCAAACAACTGAAGCTTCCATTGATTCATTCATTTTATTTGGTTATGTAAACATTTGAGGGTTCTAGAATATATTTTTGTTAACAAGAAGTGATTTTTCTTAGTTCAGAGCCATTGGTTGAAAAGTTTCATTCAATAGATGATATTCTGATCAGTACTTGATATTCTGATTTTTGTTAACAAGAAGTTTCATGGGTGAAATTGTTCTCATCCTGGAAACCATTATGATTCAGGTATTAATAGAAGCAGTTGAAAATCACATGCCTCAAGTGATTGTAATTGATGAAATTGGCACGAAGCTTGAAGCCATGGCTGCAAGTACAATTGCACAACGTGGTATTCAACTAGTTGCTACTGCTCATGGAATCACTATAGAAAATTTGACGATGAATCCCTCGCTGGAGATGCTTGTTGGAGGAATACAGGTAAGGTAGTTTTATATAACTGCGCAAGTAGTTGACTCCAGTAGTCAATTACTACTTAATATGTATAGGATAGATGTACTATAGAAGCTATTTTCCCATTTGAACGGGCTTATGAAACAAAATAGAGGGAAAGGCATACTACTTCCTAGATGCTGTGACATTTGTCAATCAAAAAAAATATTGATCCACAAGTCATGGGACAAGGTTACTAGGAGATGGTGATACTACAGATGAAATAGATACGTCTTAGATATGTGTATTCAGTTAGAGATATTTATGGAGGAGCGTCATATAAGTTGTTTGCTGATGCTAATGTATTTGGGGAGTTGCACTGATGCATTCATTCCAGAGTGTAACGCTGGGGGATGAGGAGGCAAGCCGGAGGGGAGTCCAGAAGACGGTGCTGGAGAGAAAAGGACCCTCAACATTTAGTTGTGGTGTTGAAATAATTTCAAAGACCGAGTTACGAGTTCATCGCAGCTTAGAAGCAACAGTGGATGCTATTCTCTCAGGTATACATCCCTTTATTGTGTTATTTGGTTGTCACTTGTTATAATAGCAACGGGATATTGATTAATTCTCCTCATAGCATGACGTCTTGTTACTCTTCTGTTGGCAAAGGTCGACTCCCAAAGGTTGAAGTTCGCAAGATGAACTCTCATGAAACACAAGAAGCCACATTGATGGAAGCCTCACTTCACACTTCATCTGATACTAAGAACCGAATAGTTATTGATGATGCCTTCGAGATGGATGATGAAAGAGTTGACGACTATGAATTTGCTGCTGAATTGTCTCACATGGGTGATAATTCTTCTGAAGTCAGGGCACCCCTGTGCCTGTTTCTATATGGGGTAAGATGTCATCACCTTGGAACATGTTTGACAAAAAGCACTTTTATGCTTTTATGGTTATTTTGGATCATGTCCATGGGAAACCATCAAATTTTGTTTCCGAATACAATTTAAAAGGTGTCTGGAAATTTTATTTGGGGACTTTAACTGCCTAATGTGTATTTGTGGCGTTTACAGTTGAGCTACTTGATCCAGACATTGATTAAGTTTTCGACATTTGACATGCATATGTTGTTAAATGACTAGTCAATCTCAAATCCATTTCGAATAGCACATGCCATCAGTATTAGCGGCTATATGCAATAACTAGCGTAGTTTACTATTGATGTGTAAAGCCAATATTATATTTTTGATAAGCAATACTGGCCACCTACAAAATTGAACTCAAGACCAAAGGGTCTTTTAAATCATGCATTAACACTTTTTTGGTAAATTTCGTCCTAGTTTCACCCTTGGGATAATCGGTTTTCAAAACTGTTCTTTGTGAGGAGAATGAGTTTCGTACTATGATCATAATCAGTTGTACAGTAGTTGGGCTAATTTTGGTGGCACAAAATATGAATGTGTATGGCCTTGCCAGCACAAGAAAGAAATTGCTACCCCATTGTTGCTTTGAGGGCTGAAAATTATGGCGAATCAGAATACCTTACTTATACAAATACAATTGTTTTGCTAACACAAATGAATTTGATCAACTTTTGTCTTGTTGCTGCACACTTGTAACATCATTCCTCTGTATAGCTTTGAATTATATGTATATTATTCCCAGTTACCTCTTGCTTTCAGGAACTCGTAAGTGCACTAGTTTCAGTATGTATTTCTTTCTCCTAGATTCTCTTGCAATGCAGCTGTAGTAAATTGAGAGTACAATTGTCAGTTAAAAATAGCATACATTCTAGCAGCAGGAGGGAGACTATGGCCTTATTATCTGATGTATTTTGCTCGTTAATTGTTTGATATAATAAGTTTGTTCTGCCAGTAGGTCAAGGCTAGTATTTCTTAAATCTAATAATCTAACTCCTCTTTGTAGACATGAGTTGATCTTGAATGCTGAGATTCGGAGTCATAGTGAATTACAAATTTAATTGAATATGGAACTTACAGAGTGAGAAGTTATTCTAGATCCTGGAGGCCAGCGTCATGGAAGGGATGAGACAATTGAAAATGGATCATGACTCGATTCAGTTTACTGAAATCATCAGTGAGGCCAATGTGATACTTGCTCTGCAGTCCAAGCTCAAGAAAAATGCCCGCTTTCACAGTCTTGCTAAATCTCATGACAGTCCCATTTATGTGACAAAGGTAATTACTGTTAATTGCTTTCCACTTCCCACGTTTGATTGTTGAATATTATCAGCTCTTTCACCATGGGGTTCTCGGTTTTTCTTCTAGACAAACTCCTTGGTGCAAATAACGAAGGCCCTACGGGCATTAGTAAGAGATTACGAAGATGGTTCAATGAATTCCGGGTCAGATGATATGAAATCGTCAGAGGAGATTGATGCTTTGGAGGTGATACTTTTTCTGTTTTACATGCATAATCGTATCCACTTCTGTCCTTGCATCCATTAAGTAACTTCATCATACTATTTTTACATTATGAGTATGTGTCTCTTACAGGAGGCAAGAATAGCCATTGAGCAGGTTGTAATCCCTAAAGGGGAACCTGTTGAGCTACTCCCTAGGCAGTCAGGCATTATGTCTCTTCAGATGGAACTCATTCAAGAATACCAACTAAAGTCAGAGAAAGTTGGTTCAGAGCCGGATGTTCGTCTCCGGATTCTTCCCCTTCAATCTGGGATAAAAGGAAACAAAAGGACTGGTGAAGCAATTCATGCAGGTAATGATTCAGAGGACTTCTTCAATGCAAATGGTTCACCCTCTGCTGTGAACAAATTACCGTTCCTGTCTGACTAGTAAAGAAGATTTCTTATGCACTGCATTGCAACATTCTTGAGGTAGGAATTGGTTCTCTACATAGCTGTTGCATTTGTTTGTGTACAATACTAAGCTTCTGGTATGTGAAAGTAAAGAAAAAAGAAAAGAAATATATGTCCATATGAACTTGTTGGTGCTATTGAATGTTTTACTGCTTCTCTGATGCACACTATAACAAAAGCATTCTGGCTTGCTTGATGATATAGGTTACTCAGTTAAATAGTTGAAATTTTAAATCAGCCTTTTTGCTGAAGGAGAGAGCTGTTCTTGGACCCATATCTACACTAACCATGATTTTGGCTGGATCCATCTCAGGCCTTTAGTTAGTTTGTTTGGTAAACTTTCAAATAGTGAAGACAAAAATTGCAAGAAAACAGAACAGACTGTGGGAAGTCATGAGTTTTGTTTTGTTAGGCATTTCCTATATAAGTCTTCGAAAATACGAAGCTTTGAGCTCTTCCCAGTACGTGCTTGACTTCAGATACATTAATTACTGTAGAATTCGGAGCTTATGCCTTGACTTCAGATACATTAATTACTGTAGAATTCCGAGCTTGTGCATTGACTTCAGATACATCAATTAATTACTGTAGAATTCCGAGCTTTATGCATTGGCTTCAGATAAATTACTACTAGAATTCTGAGGTTATGGGGTTTATGCTTCAAAACTCCTTACATAATCCCATACGTATATTGATCAGAGTCTACAGGAAGAGGTGACAAACTGGCCAAATGACCAGTAATACCCACAAGCTCAAATCAACCTGGCTCCTCCCATCATGTAAAGTTTTAGAATCTTACTACATTTATCGGGTCGAACTCCACAGCTAAAAGATCAATTTTAATAGTTAAGTTTGACTCCTCCCATCATATGTATTTCTTTTCTCTACTTTATTCAATGTTATCATTTATATTTTTAACAATAAACTTGTCTTGACAGATTGAACAGCTTTATTGATACATCAAAGCAATGCAAAGTTGATAAATCCTATGAAAGTTGATATTGACAATACGAAAAATAATAGTTTTAGAAAGAACAACGCTCTTAAGAAACTGCTAAAAAAGTACAAATAATGTAGTCTAACAATAACTAGTTGATTATGAAAGACCAACTAACTGATAGCATCATATCAATCACATATGGGCTGTTTACAAGAATTATTTAGTTTTGTCTATGCATAAGATTAGTAGTTATCCTATGTCATACCATCTCTTTTGTGCTAAGATAATTACATGGTTAGTGGCCCAATAGCAAGTTTAAGCAATGCTCGTGGCATCATAGGTTTGACACATAGTCTTATTTAATCACTACAAGTAAACCATCATAAGGGTTTGCTAGTGCATTGGAGCACTTACAATAAACTATAAAGGTTAGCAAAGTCAAACCCTTTTCAAATCAAGGCCAGGTACCTTAGACTGCTTAACCTTTGTCCATATTTTGTCTTTGCTCATTATATAAACTAATAGAGTATGTCTGAAATGTCAGTGCACAAAACTTCATCATTTGTGGGCTCATGATATCATTGTTTATCTCTTAGATTTTAACTTTTCCTCTGAATGTCTCTTTTAGTATATAGATGTCTCAAGATGATAATATTTTCATTTACTATATCTACAAAAACTGTCTGGTGGTTGTTGATTTCTGTCAACTATATCTCTTTTCTATTGTCTGTGTCTTAATTTATTTTCTTAATGTTGAAATGAAACTTCTGATGTAGTGGTAAATGTAAAAGTGATAAAAACTACTGTTTGAAATAGAAAAAGGAGAGCAACTTTTTTGTTAGATAGGTGTAGTGGTGGGTTGATGGTTATGAACTATAGGATGCTATGCATTATAAATTCAAGCTTTCAAATGTTTTATCATCTTCTATCAGGTAAGTGTCTCATCTGCATAATGTGCAACTCTTTCCACCACACACTCGTACTTGGACAGAAACACTTGACGAGTTTTTTGAATTTTTTTGAGCAAAGATAATATTGTTAAGGTGCACACTTATTATACAAGAAAGTAATTGCTAGCTTTTAGAAAGGAAAATTTAACTCATGCACTCAATTATATAATGACACTTAGATAGTTTAAAACTCTTATATTGCTTGCCTGAGCTTGTTATTTACGTATTATCATTGGAGATAAAAGTTAGCTGTACAGTTTAGGTGATTTGTTTGAGGTCTCAGTTTGATGTTCATTGGAAGAACATGTAGCAATCAAAACTCTCAAATAGTTTAACAATATTAGGCAATCAATCATTTGATGAACCCTTTTGGCATGGGTTAAACTTTGTCTTTTCCCCATATACCGAACTTATAACCAACTATTGTTAGGTATTATAACCACTTAATTCTGGTAAGATACAATTTGAATTGCTTAAGAATTATCACTTTTTGCTACTTTTGGAGGTATCTTTCTGAATATTCTTACAGTTTGGATTCTATTTGCTATTCTGATAAAAAGCCTTTTGAGGCCCTCTGTTATCTTTAGGTATTGTGACCTCTTAATTCTGGTCAAACACGATTAGAATTGTTAGGAACTATCCTCCCTAAACCAATTCTTTTACTTAGAGTTGAGGTAATGCATAAGTATTATAAAAATCTATCCATAGTATATATTAATATAGTGTTAAACAGCCGCTTATCCAAGAAATATAAATTATTAGGAAGCAAAGCTGACCAAAGATTATTTAAACTATAAAAAAACTATTTATGTTCTTTGGTGGATTCATAGGACCCATTTGCACAAAAGTGGAAAGAGAGAGATGATGGGGAATTATATATAGAAGGTGTCTAGCTTCTATCTTTCTGTAGCCTTTTTGTGTCATTTTGCAGGCCAAGGTGGTGCTTATCTTTGCAGCACTTGCTAACCATGAGAGAATTGTATATTCAAAATATGAATAACTTTTGCAGTCAAGGACGATAGAATAGTTCCTCCCATTACTTCTGCTTTAGTATATCCTGTTGGGGTCGCCAAATTGGTAATGAAATCTAGATTGATGCATAATCACATTTTCGATTCCTTCACCTTATAGAAGCACGAAGTCGATTCAGAATAGGTCTACACTGAAACAGTAGGACAAATAGAAATGGAATATGCCAAGGTTCTCTTTGCAATGTATCAACATTTATGTAGAGTAGCTATTCTATATAGGAAGTGGGGTGCTCCAATTATTAAGGTTGGCATTGGAGTACAACCAGAAGAACAACCAGAAGCTGAAAAAAGGGTAGGGTTTGTTTTCTAGTCATACAAAATTACAAAGTGGGAGAGTTGAGGAAAGACATTAAAAGAATTGGATCATAGAAGCAGACAGGCCTAATTCGAAAAAGAATGGAATAGGGTCGGTAATGGGGGGAAAAAGAGAATGGAACACAGAGAAGTAGTTTTTGCAGACTCATTGGCTTTTTCACCTAAAAGGGGAGAGAAAAAAAAAAGACAGGGGGCACGACCCCTGAACACTTCTCCATCTCTCTACTTGGTGCCAATAAGAGTTGGCTTTCCCGACATCAACTGGTGCCTAAGGCCAAGGTTTCTTGACTAGACACTTACCTTTCCTCTTTAGGAACTTTATCGCAGGAACTAGGTGTCGAGGATATTCTTCATTTGGAAAGGGGGGGCCTGGTGGTATCTTTTTATTCTTTAGGTATGAAAATGCAATGAGAGAGCAGCCACATGGCACTCCTGAGGGGGAAAAGGCACTTCAGTAGGTGAGTGAGTTCATGATGCAATGGATCTATTATTTTTCTCACAAATGTGTCACTATTCAATTAGGATTACGTGGAAAATCCATTTGGAAATCCAAATTGCCATCCACCCAATAAAACTTTGACCTCCCTAGCCATCTTAGTGCTATATATATGAGCCATTGTAGCTCTTAGGCCTCAAAAACACTTGTAGTTTTCAGCACAGAACAACACTGAGTAAGACAATGTCTAGCTTCAGATTCTGGCTCTGCTCTGCCCTTATTTTGCTTTTAGTTTCATGTTCTGAAACTCGTCCCCTCGCCCCATTACAACAACCAAGCACTCAGACATTTATGCAAACTGCTAAGGAGGTTTTGAAGGAAAGTATCAGGAGACAAGAGCTAAGCGGGAAGCGCATCCATCCCAGCAGGCTAAGTCCTGGAGGCCCTGATCCCCGTCACCACTAATCTCTCAAAATAAAAACTCCTAAAACATTTTTACACCCCCCTCCTGTATTATTCCGTCTTAACTAAACTTCAGAGTAAAACACTGCAGTTACTGGGAATATGTATTTTTTCTCTCTATCATCTTTTGTTTGTCTTCTTGCTTGGTTAGACTCAAAGATGTAACGATTTGCCATATTGATGAGGAATAATATGTTTCTTTTTTCTTTTCTTTTTCGGAGTTTTTATATGGTTGACTATGTTCTGATATGAAACCCATTTAAGTAGTATTATCCTAACATTCTCCCATTAAGTGGTGCTCCATTAAGACATAAAATTGATTGTTAGCTAAGCAACATTCTATGCATGGTGGGGTTTTCCCATTAGACTCATGAATGAACCAAATGCTCTGCTTTAAACTGTCATTATATCTTACTTACCCTCTTATGGAAATGTAGCCTTCTTGAGAGGGTTGAGCATTAGGCCTAATGGGTTGTTGAGACAGTTCTTTGTGGAGATCACTTTGTGGGTTTCTATGCATTGTGCTGTGAACTGCACTGGATATCCCATGGACATTGGAGCATCAAGTCCTCAGACAAGGTACAAATTTTACGTCCCACGTTTGTGTTTTCGATTGAGTTCTTTCAGCTTTCTTGTTCATAGTGCAATGTTCTTAGGGTGGGAAATCTGTTAATCCGATGAATCTCCCACCAACTTTTGCTCCCCACCCTTGACATAACTTGGTCTTTGGCTAACATGTACTAAAGTCACTTTGACTTTTGATTGCTTCAGACCCCATGTTAGTGCTGAGAATTATATCGGTTAATCTTGGACTGTGCACTGTCTTTACCATGTACGAGACCACTTTTGTGTAGGGATGACAACTGGACGGGTTTTGCCTGACCCGAACATGAAAAATCCTCGTCCCGACCGACCTGATCAGATAAGAGACATCCGATCACATCGGTTCAAGTATTTTGACATCCCTACTTTTGTGATGTAAAAAGAGGGATGTGAATGATGGAGAATTGTACTTGGACTAAAATTTCTAGGCTCCACTCATGGTCTTGGGTTGATTGATGGTGAAAAGAGATTGACTTTGGAAAGGATACTTTCCAAAGGTTAGGATCAGTCCAATCACCATTGCATTGTGCTTCATGCTCAATCTGCAAAAAAACACATGTGATGGAAGTGGAATTGCATGTGGATCCTACTTACTCCTCATGCTCATGTTGGCCTTATCTTTCACTAGTATTCATTTTGTCTGGGATTTTTAGTATTATCAACAGGTTCTGAAACTCAAGCCTTAAGATATATGAAACATCTTCTTTTTCTTTAATCTTAGTTTAAGTGATTGTTGTTGCTTGGCAAAACTCAAGGGTTATGTCCCTATTGATAAAGTTGGGTAAAATAAAACCTTCCCTTTCAAGTGATTGCTGATTACAGCACACACTCACTTAGTTAAATGTTGTGTTACATCCCATCTATAGCATACTGCATTAAGTGTTAAAAGCTCGATACTTTCAAGATTTGATCGATTCAAATGTTTTGAGGTTTCGCGCGTCATCTGACACGATGAACTTAGCATGTGTTGGCCTCAGGTGATGGACCCGAATTGTGCTTTGGGTCATGCAGTTCTGTAGATTTTCATGTGAAGAGAACAAAAAGAGTCCCACCTTCAGTATGTACACCTACCCAAGTGTCTGATTCACATGATATGGTTCTTGATTTATGTACATGTTTTAGAATTGGTCTATTTTGTTGAATTTGAATCTAGCTTAGAGCATCCACAACGCTCTCAGCCGGCGCTGGCGGTGAGGTGCTTGTGGGGAGAATAAAAAAATGATTTTTTTTTTTTTTTGTAATAAGTCAACACAAATAGTCAGTACC
>JAYMSV010001608.1:0-12462 GCA_036897745.1 Erodium moschatum | reverse complement strand
TTATGAAAAAAGGGGCTAGGATTTGTAACAAAATACCACCTTTGTGTTAGGATCTGTCACAAAAGGTGGAGCACGGTTAGGATGTGCAAATGAACTTTCTAACTGGGCTAGGAAATGACGTTTTCCCTTGAATAAAACTCCGTATTAATAAAAAGCACCTAGATTTACACAAAAAGGCGACGTTTTATCAAGAACACAATGTCACATTTCTCATTTATCAGTGGTTTTTGGGATTACCCTGGTGTTGATCCGAAGATTTTAGATCAACACAAAACATAATGAAACAATCTAGAACCCAGATTGAAGCATTATATGGCATCTATACACATACATGGAACCAAAACACAATGACCTAGCAAGCAATCAACCAACAAAATCGAACCCAACTGGAACAAAATACAGTACAATAATACACCCATGAACAAGCAACAGATCAACTCATAAAATAGAGGAATCATGTAGAAATCAAGTGTTTCTTACTTTTCTCTTTCTCGGCAGCCAAACAGTTTCAGGGAAAAGATGGGTTTCTTAAATGATGCATAGAAATAAGGAAAAGAATAAACTTTCAGTAAGAAACATGATGATAACGTTACTTACAGATAAGAGGCTAGCAGAATCGTCTCTGCAGAGAAGACCTGAAACCCCAAAACTCAATGTATAAAAGAGTTATGGACAGAGGAGGAAGAAAGAGTTTTGATGTAATTGGTCTCTTCCCAATGGATCAACACAACTTTGTAATTTTTTTTCTTCATTTGTTTTCATAGATGTTTTAAAAGTAAATATGATTTGACAATACACTTAGACCATCCACAATGGCGTCCAATCGGTGAGTCGATTTGACAGTTTTTTGATAAAAAGAATCCAAAAACCCTCGATTCAGTCGATTCGACGTCCTCTTTGTCGATGGATTCGGAGACCGTCGAAAGAGTCTGAAGCCTGATTCGTGAAAGGAGATTCGTCACGTAGCTCAATTAATTAAAAAACAATTACACCCACTTTTTTCTACGAATCAGACCCACTTTTCTTTTATCCTTCCACCCACAGCGTCCAATCTACTAGACCTATTGTGGATGGTCTTACACCATCCCATCAACTCTACCTCTTTCAAATACAATTTCACTGTATTTTTAAATTCATTTGTGATAAAACCCTAAAACGCCGATCCTCGTGCTGGCCAACGAAGATTTCATCAGGCGATTGTGTGTAGATCCACGTTGTTGACTAGTATTTTCCCTTTATCGTCGACATTAATCATCGATGTAGGTATTAACGCCTCAAGAAGAGGGAGAAGATGGAGTGATTCTGTTTAAGGAAATCGTCGACTGAAAACGTTGCGGACTGTACCTGTTCCAAGTGAGATACCACCCAAATAACAAATGGGCTATCCCCAAAACATTTTCCCATAACTATAAGCATCCGTTGCTGAAGAAAAAACTATTCAGCAAAAGTTGTAAACACCTCAAGCATGTGATAGCGTAAAACTAACACAAAGCATATATCGTTCTGTGATGATAATTGCATCACAAGATGGGGCAGCCACCGTGACGCTTGTGCAGCTCGTGATTGAGCTTCTCGGACTTCTTTTGTGCTAACTCTAGCTGTTCCCTAAGCTTGGTGATCTCTTCGTTCGATTTCTTCTGCGCTTGTTGAGCAATCTCCTCTGCCCTGAGTCGTGCAGCTTGCTCTTCCGCCAGTTGTTGTTCGAGTCTAGTGGTTGTCTCTCTAAGCTTTGTCTCAACCTATGAATGTTAACTCAAACTATCAGAGATATACTAACAAGGAAATAGTTTGCATAGGCAAATAAATGAAAAGATGATCTGTTTTGCTCGGGAAATAGAAAGTCGTCTAGTATGCTGTCCTACTCTTCTGAACAACAGTTCCACCGGAAAGAACAGAGATTTTGAAGTTATAACACTTTACGTTATTGTAATACTAAATGCAAAGCTAAAGGTTCATCTGCGAATTTACTCCCTTTTTGACTATAGTCTTACTGTTTTACTATAGTCTTACTGTTTTTAATGCATTACGATAGACTTTTCATGATACAAATGCAATGGAGAAGATAACGCGTAAACACATAAAAGGTATTGAATGATACCATTTCGGTGATTCGCTTGAGCTGCGCTTCATATGTGCCTTCAATCTGCTCCTTCAACATCGATATCTCGCGCTTGGAGTAACCCTCCAAGGAATCCACTTGTCCTTGTTGATCGCGCAGTTTCTTAGCCCCCTCCTGTTATTTAAACTTAGTGTCATCTTTACAGTATTCTAATCACATTGTAACAAAACTAGTGAGTATGCACATACCTTCATTTCGACAAATAACTCATCCATGTACGGTTTCCCGCCATTTTGAGCGACAACAATGTTCACAAGGGAGAGAAGCTGTTAAATTTTTTGGAGCCTCTTTCTCTCATCCTTAGTTTTGTTATCGAAAAGCACTCGTCGATTCTCGCACAAAACAAGAATTTCCTGTAGAAGGTGAAGATTGATTAGTGAATAAATTGTAAGTCTACACCCTCCAAAAGGCCAATCATCGAAAAATAGATTTTGACATAGCTAAATTAAAAAATAAAGCATAATATATTATAGGGATAATTGCAGAAAAGTACCCTGACTTGTTTCTTTGTTGCACTTGTTTAAATTTGTTTCAAAATGATGATTTTACCCTTGGAAATTTAAATCTAAAGAACGAAAAATCAAAATTTTCATATCCCTTAAATTTCTTACTCTTTGTACATACAACGAGGAAGAAAATTTGGCTTTTTTGTTTTTTACTTATTATTTTAAAAATCTAAATTGTGAGGGTAAAATCATCATTTTTATACAAATTGCAACAAATAGACAAGTTCGCGGTGCTTTTTTGCAACTATCAAAGGAGATGGTTACAAGTTGCAAAAAACGAACACCTCAAGGGTACATTTTTGCAATTATCCCTACATTATATGTTCTAATCCATGAAAGAACTTTTTGTGTCTCAAAAGCCACAAAACTAGAGACTTTAATCTCAGCAAACAGAAACCCCAATACGAACAATTGTGAGTGAAGTTTCAAACAAACCTTTAAAGGATCTGGGCAGTCACGCCCTAGATAATCTTCCAAAGTCTCATCACTATCTTCAAGTTCATCGCCCCCAGTAAAGACTACAACCATGTAGTTAATAATTTTGCTTCCAAACAAAGTTTGTAAGCTACGAAGAGCAGCGAGTTCTTCTTGAGAAAAGCGGGTCCTAACAGAGAAAACCACTATAACAGCATGGATCCCTTCCTTAGCCAACTCGATACATTTCACAATTTCCTTGCCGACATTGTCAGATTCATAACTGAAGTCAAAGAGACCTGACAGTTGTCACCGGAAAGTATAAGAATACTATCATAATTTTTTTACGAGCAAGAAAGCGGGGAAATCCTACTCTAGCATAGTCTAGTTTCTAATCTAAACCTCCACCCACATCTACTCCCAAGGTGATGTACTCACTGGGGTTCGAACCTCTGACCTTAAGGAAGTGAGAGAGCTCTCGTGACCGTCAGGCCAACCCAAGTGAACAAGAATACAGTCATGATTGACCATAGAACGAAACAAAGCAGACTAGCACAACTTGAAAAGGGTCATACCCGGAGTATCTATGACATTGATAACTTGTCCATCTTTCAGTACAGCTTTCTGCTTCTCACAAGTACTGGTAACACCCGCTGAGCTAGCCCTTGACCTGAAGACCTTCCTTCCAATGATGCTATTACCTGTTGCGCTTTTTCCATTTCCAGTACGCCCAACCAAAACCACAGTTCGCTCAAAGTTGATGGTTGGAGAAGTTATCTCCCAATCATCATCGATTGCACTTCCGCCCATGTCTGATCAAACCGCCCGCCTGTCCTCCACACCAACAAATCAAACATCACCACAAGTCAAGTACCACATAGTAGAAAGACAAATCCACAACTCTCCACCATCATATTTTTTTGTTTGATCAGAAAGAAATCAATGCATTAGAAAAAAAGGACGAGCGTCCCGGGAAGGGAACCACGATCCAAAACAAAGCAAGGATTACATCAGAAAAGAACCCCCAAGGCTCAAATCGAGCGGGGAAGCAAAGAAGAACTAAAAACCAGAAATCAAACAGCACTAATGGGGGTAAGGGCTCCGCTACTGTAGCTGTGGCTCAGAACCTCATCAAGCTTTCGAAAGACTTCAATGTTGCTCCCATTATATGTCCCTGATATGTGACACCCATGAACTTGGCGAAACCCGCCACAGTCTCATTGATCCGATCCCAAACCAGGATTTATGAGACTCTAGCCATCAGGCCAGAATAGACTAATCACACAAATTTATCTACTGATTTTAGATCAACACAAAACACAATGGAACAATGTATAAACCAGATTGAATCATAAATATGACATCCATAGAACCAAACTCAATGAACTAGCAAGCAATCAACACACAAAATCGAACCCAAGTAGAACAAAATACAGTAGAATAATACTAATACACCCAAACTGACTAAAGCTACGATTTCAATCCCATGAACTGCATCTACTGAACTTGAGATGAAGAAAAGGAAAGCGACAGATCAACTCATAAAATCGACGAATCGTAAAACTCAAGAGAGATGAGAATCAAAAACAACGAATCCAACATTTTCACCTAAGATTCATGAATATCGCATAGAAATTGAGTGTTTTTTTAACTGGTTTCTTACCTTTACTTTCTCGGCAGCCAAACAGTTTCAGGGAAAAGATGGGTTTCTTAGATGATGCCCAAATTTAGCATAGAAATATGGAAAATAATAGATTTTCTGTAAGAAGCATGATGATCAGATTACTTACAGTTGAGAGAATAGCAGAATCGTCTCTGCAGAGAAGATTGAGGAAGATGAAGAAGCACACAGTGGTAGCTCAGAAAATCATGCATTTATATGTCATTTTATATTTAGAAGTAAGACGATTAAAATATATATATATATATTTAAACATACTTAGATAAAAATAATAAAAAAATTCAAGATTAAACAGTTTTTTTACGGGGAGTAATTTGTCCAAATAGCCTCCCTTGTTAATTTTATTTTTCTGACGGAGTCGTCTTCAGCTTTTGCTTTGTTCCACTTTGGTCGTATTCCATTTGAAGGGTGGGTGTCACTCGGACGATGTGTAGGACCTGATCTCGTCCGACCTTGCTTTTTGGGTGCCTGTTGTTTCATTTTGTTGATCTTTGACGAGTATTCGCCAATGTTTCTGAACGAAATCATGGTATCACTCGTGTGTGCTTTTCTTCCGGTTTAGTCAAATATTGATCATCGGATCTTTCGTTTTGATACAGGCGCTCACACTTCATCCAACAATCATGGAACCTATACACATTGTTATTGAGCAGTCGTAAATGATCCTTGCAATTCATCGAGCTCCAGGGGTTCCACAAGGCTTTTTATTGGAGTTAACTCTATGTCGATGACATTCCAAAACTTCTCCCTTTTTGGCATTCCCATGAATGGAATCTATGGAGTGTTGACTCATGTTAGCACGAGACGTTCTTTTTTAACGAAGATCCATTTAATCGTCGGAATTTTTGGTTTGACCGAGTAGTATGGTAGCGAATCGAGTATATATGCAAACATATTGGTGCTTGAAAGCGTAAAAACACTCGAGAACTATGTGAGGACGGAGGAGGTGACGAGTCAATCGAGCTGACAGTTACAGATGCACACGATCGGTAACAAGATCGAAAAGATGTGAATTCACTAATAGATGAGTTTCATATGTATTGTCACTGTAATGTGAAAGATAAAACCATTTACAACATAAAATGTTTATGCAGTTTTGATTCCTACATCCATATTTGAAATGTTGCAGGCATCTACAGCTGAAATAATCTTACATACAACAATGGCCATCTGAATGCTACAATCATTCAACTACCTTGTTCTGTCTATTGCAGTGGATGCAAAAAAAACGAACAGCTAGGAAGACGAAATGGGTCATGGGATTTGGGCGATCTCGATCAGTATTTTGTGCAAAGACTGAGGCTTGGAGAGGAACGGGCAGTGGTCGCTGCCTTTGATCTTGAAGACTCCTTCGGGAGGGTTTTCTCGGACTAGCTTCTCTTGGACGTCGGGGGAAAGTGCGTGGTCGTCCAGGGTCTGGATGAAGAAACGGCGACTGGCTCCATAGTTTTCAGGTGTCAGTGACAGCTTCTCCATTATAGGACCCAGTGGGATGGGTCTCATGGAAACCATGGCCAAAGCAACATCCTGGAATCGAATTTACCATAACTTAGTTTCAAATGTTTGAACTCTCCAAGAAATATTTTTTTATCGGAAAGAAAACCAGAAATCCTACTCTAGCTTAGTCAGGTGTACCCACTGGGGTTCGAACCTCTGGCCTCAAGGAGGTGAGAGAATTTCTTGATCACCGGGTCAACCCAAGTGGGCAACTCCAAGAATTACTATCTTTGACATATTTGAATTATCTTTAGGGGGAATTACCAAAACGTGCCCTTTTGAATTAGTTGCATGCGTAAACCCGTCCTTTTAAAAAAAGTGTGATAAGCTGCCTTACTGACTGTGCACCATCAATAAGGCAGCTTTTCGCACGTTTTCTTAAAGATGGTAGTTTTATGCATGAGACCAATTCAAATGGGCACTTTTCGTCTTTAACACAATGAAGAAGCGATCGTATTCCTTCATCGTCTATGGTCTATGTCTAGTATTCTCAAGGAAGTACTATGGTTATGAAAAAGGACACAAACTAAGATGATTTGATAGTCTTCGGTTGTAGGATACCTTTGTTGGGCACTGATTGAAGTAGAGAGCTTTCATTTGCTGCTTCTCAAACATGAATCCTGTAGGAGGCTTTTCTTTTCCATTACCATAAACTAAGAACTTCGAATCTTGCATAAAACTTTCTGCAGACCCGAGCTGCAATAAATGTTCAAGAAGTCAGAACACGCAAATAAGAAAATCTAATGAAACAACAATGATTCGAAAGAACAGCAGAGTTGTCTTTTTGGTGAATCGAAGATGAGTTTGCAAGGCTTGGTTGGAATAGTAAAAATCAGTAAGAGTAATAGGAATCTATGTTTGGTTTCTATGACAGTTTGAATGGCAGAGGAAGAACAAGAGGTTTTGAAGCGAAATGCAATATTAGATAGGGATAGTTGTAAAAAAGTACCCGGAGGTATTCACTTTTTGCAATTTGTAGCCCTCTTCTTTGTTAATTGCAAAAAAAAAGTACCATGAACTTGTCTTTTTGTTGCAATTTGTATAAAAATGACGATTTTTTGTACATACATATCGGTGTTATGAAGGATCACGCACCTCTTCGGCAAACACATCAAAAGGCCTCTGTCCATCAGACACCATTGTAGCGCACACAAAAATCGCTTTTCCTATT
This sequence comes from Erodium moschatum, assembly GCA_036897745.1. NCBI lineage: Eukaryota > Viridiplantae > Streptophyta > Magnoliopsida > Geraniales > Geraniaceae > Erodium > Erodium moschatum. The sequence continues at coordinate 5,074 of JAYMSV010001608.1, read as the reverse complement.
TTTTGTGGGAAATGCTCTAATGCATAGGAAAGGCACGCGCCTCCGGTACTGTGACCAACCACTATAACCTGCATAGCAACTTACATATATCAAGAAATTTTATGGGCAAAAAACAGGTTCTAGCAGTGTCCTTAAAGATGATAGATATCATCAGAGTATAGACTTTTCTCCGAACCTTTTCATCTTCGGGTAGGCTATGAAGATAATCAATCAACGGTTTTGAATACTCCGCCAAAGTAGTGACATTCTTTGTGTCCATCAGATCAATACCAGATCCTGCAAGATCGAGGGCAGTCGGAACAAGCCCTGCCTCCTCTAACAGAGCAATCATTTTGTACCAACACCATGCACCAAACCCTTCTCCATGTATCAAAACAATCTTCTTTAGTTTGATGTTTTCCAAAAAGTCTGGTGCCTGTAAAGGACGTGCATTAAATAAACCATATTTCTCCATGTCTGAAAGCAACAAATTTTGTAACTGATACAACAGAAGGAAATGTGCAGACAAGGAAGAACAAATAGTTGCATAAAAACCAACATTTTTAGCGATCCCTCATCTTCTACCAACATGACGGAAAAGGCCGATTTCAATAATATTCTGAACTTTACTCGAGATATATACTAAGTGCTGCATCACTTAAAAAGAAGAGCAAATAAATACTTTCATGAAGCCATCCAAAAGGTTTGAACCTGCCAATCTGGGGATTGGGATTATGATAAAGGTTAACATGATCCCAAGACAGCTAAGAACTCAATCATCTTATTTACTAGAAAAATTAGATTCCCTCCTATCGGGGCACTTCTCATATCCACTGCCAGTAATAACACTCACAATGGGGGGCTATTCATTGGCGTTTTGGAATCGCCGAGCAGCCACTTACTCAGCGTTTTCAGCGGCAATTCGGGCTTGGCAAAAGGGGATCGGAGAATTGAGTGAGGAGCACCCAACGTCTAGTCGCAACAACCAGCAAGGAGTTGCCACGTGTCCTACTAAGGGACTATTAGTCAAGCAGGGCTATTTGAAATGTGAGACAGATTCAATCAGCCTGGCTAATTGCTAATTCTGGCGAGAGAAACTGAAAATTTTCAATTAGCCTGAGCTATTAGCATGCTCTAACTATGTTCTACAATCTTAAGAATCAGTCCTTCACATAATCAACAACTATAAGTACCCACAGCTTCTCAAGTCAGCTGATCCAAAGAAAGGGACACCGAAAATGAACTCAAAAGAAAGAAAAAAAAAAGTAAATCTTCAACCTAAACACTGATGTATTGGAAAATTGCAACATCTTGCAAAACCCAGTCACTGAAATTTCCCAGATTCAGCTTTTCACTTTCCAAACACAAACCTATCATTCCTTTAACCTTTTTCAACTCTAAAGAAACCATAACTTATTGACTACAATTAACCACCTTTTCACTTTCCCACAAAAATCCCACATATTACAATCACCAACAAGCTCAGCACACACCTTTCCAAGTACACAACAACAATGATTGCAAAAAAAACCCAAATCACATCTACCAAAAAAGCTAGGCAACAATGATTTCAATTCTAGATACCTGCTTGCCATTCGAGAAGGGATCGGACAGGTTTCGTTTCCTCCTGGAGCTGGTGGACCCAATTCGTCTGGACATGGATCCTTCGAACCTCTGCGACAACTGGTGCTGCTGAATCGCCATGGAAAGAGCTTGCTTATGCAGAAACTCCTCATCCGCTAGCATCTTCCTCTGCGACCTCCCGACCCTCTTGCTCTTCGATCCGTTCTCTCTCGTCTCCTTCTTCGAAATACAAGTAAATCGATTACCCATCACTCCAAATCCGCAGCTGAGCAAAACCCAGAGACCCTTTTCAGCAGATTCACACGGGAAAGCCAGAAAATCAGAGAATTTTCTAGGAAAATGAAGTGGTGAGGAACAGAGAGAGCATTGTTCTAGCAGAGATTCGTTGGTAGAGATGGAGATGGAGAGTAGGTAAGCTAGAGAATAGAGAAGAGAGAAGAGAGAGAGAGATTGAATTGGGAAATTAGAAAATTATGAACAATCGATTTATATCTCGTCTCTGCGTCTACATCTACATCTACATCTACACTTCCAGCTGAATCGATAGCTATTAAATGCTTCTCTCTCTTCTTCTAGAAATGGGTTTTGATTTTTCTGAGGATTTGTTGATGCTTGATGATGCTGAAGATCAAGAGCTCCTAGAACTTTGAATTTTTGGAGAAAATGGGTTGAAAAGTGGAACCTTTAAAAGTTTATTTGCATGGGAAATGAGGTTTTGATTATTATGAAAATAATTAGAGTATTGGGTTTATGTTATTTTATTCTTAGCTTTAATTAATGGTTGAACAATAATTGTTAACTACTTGGTTTGAATTCCATGACGTGGTCGGTTTAATGTAGGGTTGACTAGTCCAATATTTTTTAGTTTCTTTCGAGGTTGATTGGAAAATAAAGTAATAGTTTTGGCAGTTAAGTAGGGAAGCACACATATCTACCGATTAATGTTAGTTGATATCAAAAGGGAATGAAAATGTATAATGAGACCGGACCACGTCTAGACAGGCATAGAACGGGTCTTTCGAGCTAATCAGTGGGCTGTTCCGTTCGCTGTACTAGCAACGTACTCGAGTTTAACATCCTCGAGAGATAAAAATGTGGAGCGACATTCCTCCATAAGTTGGCCCACGGGCGAGAAGAGAGGGATGGATCCCTCGATTAATTTCACCACATATTGAGCATCACTCCGGATCATCACCTTTGACCGGTCTTGTCCTCGAATCCATTGGAGGGCACTCAGAACAGCCATAGTTTCTGCATACTCGGCCCCCAAATTTCCAAATAATGTGCCATTTCGAGCATCCACAACACACCCTCGATCAGACCTGCAAAGCCGACTCCGCCCCATTTGATTTGTGTCATTGAACGTGGCGCCATCCACATTCATAGTGCCTCATGTCTGTAGCGGTGGGTGCCACCCAATTACTCTTGGTTGTGGCTTAGTGGTGGCTCGCACGACCCCAGTATGAGCCTCTGTCCAGCTATGCAGATGGCTTCGAACCGTGGCAATTACATCATCCATTGGTTGGTGTATTTGTTCCCAAACTAATCCATTCCGGGCCTTCCATATTTCCCATAATGTTATTGTTATTCGACTCTTTGTCGACATATCCTGGATTTCCATTACAAGTGTCAACCACTCTTGTAGGGAGTAATGTGGGAGAATGATCCGTAATTGTGATTTTTCCCGTAACTCATTCGCAAAATTACAGTGCATAAGAAGGTGGGAAGTGGTTTCACGGTCAGGATGACAAACCGGGCAAGCCTCCGGGATTGGGATATATTTCGTCCCGAGGTTGGTTGCCACTTGAAGAGTGCCTGAGAGAGTCCACCATAAAAATATCTTTATACGAGGTTGGATGTCGAGATCCCACATACTTGTCCAAACCGTGTCCCCTCTCGTGTGGTGCCACCGCCCGTTTGTCCGAGACAATGTTCAATAACCCTCCTTACATGTATAGATGCCTCTCGTATTGTATTATAGATCCAGTACTATATTGTCACAGTAGCCCGTATTCGGAGTCGGGACTTGAATAATCTCACTCACAATCTCCGGGGGGAAGTTTTGATGCAGTGTCTGGATGTCCCCGGCTTCTCTTAAAGTATGGGTCACGTACATTTACCTACTCTAAAATCTTAGTCACTATTGATTACGTGCTAGACAAAATTTAGTCCAAATTTTCAACATTTTTCAATTCATAAAACATGCAAATGGTTTGTGATCAATTCATAATACATGTAAATAATTTTTGACCAATTCAGGAAAGCATGTAAATGACGTATGAGCGAAACTAAGGAAATATGGTATGACTATGACATTTTTAAGCTTTAGGTCGTTTATTATTCGTGACTAATATTTTAGAATATATTTTTACATTCAATCCTAAAATAAATCTGACCTTTGTAATATAATCACTATTATATTTTTGAACGAAAATCAAATTGTGATTTTTAGCAGTCGTGTTTATACGTGATAGACAAGTTGTGTGTGTGTGTTTTTTTTTTTTTTTTGTGATTCGTAATAAGTTATTACACATCTCATCCATTTGATGTGTTGTAATGTTTGATGATACATGATCGGTTTAGATGGTGCTGCGGAGATGTATTTGGTAGATCTTGATGATGGATCATCCATAGCTAGGTTTGGGTGGTGTTATAGAGAAACATTTGATGAACTTTGTTGATAAGACGAACTTTATGTGCTTACTGGCTCGAGAGTCGTTCAAGTAGTACCATTTGCACTTATCATTCGTCGGTGTTCCATAGTTCGAGTTGTTCAGTCGTGCTCTTGCTTACAGTGTTCACTGACCAAACCTTTGCACCCGCCTCAAGCGTATCAGATCTGCACCCGCCGACGCTGTTTACCTCCCCCTCACTCCGAACCCAGTCTCAAACATCGGAGGTCGGCTGCGAGTAATTCATGCTCGTCGTTGTTGCTCATTTTGTTTGTCCCTTCTGCCGGAATCTCGTATCTTCGGCAGGTGTGGTAGTTACATTTGGTGGCGTGTTTAATCAGGCCTTTCTATCGGCGGATCTTCTAGGAAAGTCGATAAGAAAGACCGACTTTCTAGTTGTTGTTTCTTTAGGCGATGCGTCGCCCTGTTCGAGCGATATTCATCTCCCTGGTCATTCCTCGGGCTCCCTAGAGCGACCGGTGGATGCAACGTTTGTATTGTTCGGTGTTTGTTTTTCGATGTGTAAGGTTTATTAATTTATTAATGAATCTATCCGTTAAAAAAAGTAATAAATGAGCTACCTACGTAAGTATGATGGTGTGACTGCCATCTATAAAAGACTAGACTAATCTTCACGTAGCGCTCATTAGACTCTAGGTGTACACATGACTTCAATGGCATTTTGAGAAATATCAATGACCTTGCGAAATTCGAATATATGATATGGGCACAGAGGCGGATCCAGAGGGGTATAGGGTATTTCACGGCATACCCTGACCCAAAAAAGTTTTATATAATTGTAGAGCTTTCGGATATCTTCAATTTGATATCTTACAGGC
>JAYMSV010001607.1:0-12467 GCA_036897745.1 Erodium moschatum | reverse complement strand
TTTTTGTGCCTTCTATCAGACTCCCTTTTGGCCGACCTTTGGTGCTGGCCTCGGTTGGGCTCTCCTTGGGAATGCTGAGCAGTGTTTAATGATTTCTTCTAAGTTCTGGTGTGACGAAGAAAACATATAAACCAAGAGCCCAATAAAAGGCAGACAACCAGCCAACAAGAGGTAACCAATACAAACTAAAAAGCCCAACAAATACAGAAGGGTAAAATAAGAAAAAAAACATCAAAACATAAAACACACAAAAGCCACCACACCACTACTAACGCCGTTACATTGACACCTCGATCCTTCATGTCTCAGGCCACCGACAGACGAGTAACCAAACAACCTTCAATGGAGAATGATGCACGTACGTATGATATCAACCATGATTCTTTTATCAATGTCCTTTCTTGCATTTTCATGATGTTGGGAAAACGTTACATTTTTCTCTGAGAGTGGACATGTTATGGTTATAACAAATAGACTCCATAGAGGATACATGTCATCGACCAAATTGTAAGGACAATTGTAGACCATGTCGTTGACTATGTAATATGCACTTGGTTGTTCGCCTCTCAAAACTTTGGTAAACAATGTTGACTCATTTACCATATCAATGTTTTCAAGCGTCTCTCTCAGTTTTAATTAACGGAGAGTTCTGATTTCTCTATACATAATGGGATTCACCAGGGGTGTTCTCTATCCCCATTTTTATTCTTGTTAGCAGCAGAGGGGCTGCATCAGATCCTTGAGGAGGGACTTAGAGCCGAAGACTTTGGTGGAGTTCGAGTGGGGAAAAATGGTTTTATCGTTTCTCACATGCAATTCGCAGATGATACTTTATTATTCTTTTCAGACAGAGAGGAAAATTTGAGAAAGCTGAAGAATACACTTGATTTATTTCAATTTTCATCTGGATTAAAGATTAACTTTGCAAAGTCTAAAGCTATTCTTCTCAATTCCTGTTTGTTGTCAGAAGGTGCAGTGGTAAATATTGTTGGATGCGAATCGAGCTCTCTCCCAGTTTGTTACCTTGGTTTTTTTCTTGGTGCTAATCCTCGTCGAGTTGCCACTTGGTTCCCGGTTATACAAAAGTTTAGATCGGCTCTGGCTCTTTGGAAGACTAAGTTGCTAAATATGGCAGGTAGACATGTTTTGATCCGTTCAACTTTGGCCTCTCTTCCTATTTTCTATATGACCCTATTTCTGGCACCTAAGAGCGTTATTGCTGAACTGGTGCAATGGCAAAAATGTTTTTTTTTATGGAGTGGCAGGGTAGCCAGGAAAAAATTAAATAAAGTGGCTTGGAAAGAGGTTATCAAGTCTAAAGATCAGGGTGGATTGGGTATCAGAAAGTTGGAACAGGTTAACAGAAGTCTACTGAGCAACTGGTTCTGGATGTTCGCTGAGGAAAATGACTCTTTTTGGAAACAGATTGTGTGTGAAAAGTTTGGCTGGGACTTGTCTGAGTGGGATCTAACAAAGGTAGATAAGCCTAAATCCTCTTTTATTTCTTCTCATATTATTGGGCTGGCAAAGGAGACTTCGTTCGCTCGTCTTTATGGCAATCAAACCGTTCATTGGAGAGTTAGTGATGGTTGAAAAGTTTTATTTTGGGAAGATGTTTGGTTAGGGGATGGGGCTTTGTGTGCAATATTTCCTCGGTTATACATTATAGCCAATACAAAGAGAAAGAGAATTGCAGAAGTCTGTATTGATGGTACCTGGTCTTTGGTTTTTGTCGCGATTTCTTCGTATATGAGGACGAATAAGCTATGTTTCTAATGAGCTTATTGAGCACTGTTTCTTTATGCCCGTTTCGCACGGAGGATAAAGTGGTTTGGACAAAAGCAGTTCATCTTTCTTGTTCTACTGTTTATGGGCTTTTAGAGGAACCACAATCTGTTTCTCCCCCTTGGGCATCGATATTATGGCTCAAAGGATGGCCTCCGAAATATGGAATGCTTATGCGGTTAGTGGTTCATAAAGTTCTACCATCTCAGGTGTTTCTAGAAGACCGAGGCTGTCGTATCTCTCTTGCTGATATTTGTGTAGCACTTGCCAATTGGTTTTTGAGGATTCCGAACATATTATTTTACATTGTTCATTTGCTTGGACACTTTGGATACGAATTCATGTTTCGTGGAATATATTATGGGTCCTACCATCTTCGATGGCTGAATTGATTATGCTTTGGAAGGTTAGAGCTCTAACCGATGGTGGTTGAAGTGGGTAAAGATAGCCTATTTTGTGGTTTGGTGCTTGTGGGTTAGAAGAAATGGGTTACTGTTCAATGGTACAACAAAATCAGTTTCCTAAGTTTTTCTACAAATACAACAACAGTCTTTTGGTTTGGCAAGAACAACACATTTTCTGCAGGAAGGGTCCTCATTCATTGACTGGCAGAGGAGTCCGGCGTTGTGCTTTTGTTAGTCATATTGAGTTTTATAAGCTGTTTTTGTCTATTTCGTGTTTACTTGATTTACAAGTAAACCTGTTTTTATTGTTCTCTGTTCACAGGTCGATCCATTGATGTGATCACCTTCTATCATAATAAAATCGCTTATAAAAAGAAAATGTCGTTGTTCAACACAACTATATATATATATAAAAGCAACACCTAGAGGTTGTTTGAGGAAACTGCTCCAAGCAAGATTGTTGAGACATCAAGATGTTCTCGTGGGAATTGTCTCCTCTCACTGATACGCAATAAGTGACTCAGGTCATTTGAATTTTCCGATCACATCATTGCAAAAACCTTCGTAGACACTCTATGATGGTTGTGTACCCATTCACATTATTTCATCTAACGAATCAAATGAGCAACCATAAGCTAGCATCCTCAGTGCAGTTGTGCATTTGTGGTGTGTACTTAACCCCAGAACTCCTCGAGCGTCGGTCTTTTGAGTGAAGTGGTCGGCCTGCTCCACCATTGCCCCCCCGTACTGCGAAGAAAAAGAATTTGCTCCATCTAGAAACAACGCCGGAACTACTCTCCATCTATAAATCAACCGTTCCACAAAACAATCGTTCATGAGTTATTCGCAACCATGTGCACGACATCGGACCAGGTACTTATTTCAAAAATTCAGATTTATTTCAATTACATTTTAATTAATTTCAATGAAATAAATAAGCAAATATTAACTGATTCGATAAAGAATTAAATAATTCAGCAAAAAAACTGATCCAGTCAGCATCCACTCACAACCAGGGACTCAACCCGGGACTCACCACTGTGGAAACAGTGTCTGAGTCAGACTATTTTGTACAGTCAGCATCCAACAAGACCTAGGACCCAGGACTCAATCTGAGCCTTTCCACTGTGCATGCTCTAAAATCAGGGCATTGAGGTCCTAATTTCTGCACAGTCAGCACAAGAAGAGCCTCACAATCAGAGCCTGTGCGTTATACATGCTCTGCTGTTCGGATTTTTGAACACCCTTTCCGTCCAATGATACACGAACATTCTATTCCTTCCAATAGGAACTAATACTATCGGTCGTTTCCATACAGCCGGGTCCTCATCGATCCTCTCGTGGAGGGTAGAGCTGAGATAGTCATTGCAGGTTAGATAGAGTGAGATCGGTCGGGGAGCAACGATCGCGCACTTTGCAGATTTCATCACAGAGGTTTACCGATTTCTAAAGTGATTCTTCAAGTCTCAGTCCCAATATGAGAGTACATCCCATTATCATCTCTCTCGTACTGGGATTCTTCTGCATTGCTCCGGTTGCCTCTTCTTCTTCCATTCTAAAACACCCATTTCTCGGAATCGCTCCCAAAGGTCAGTTTCTTCAAATAAACCAAACCTATCTGTTTATTGTTGAAATTTGATTCACATTTCGTTCCATTCAATTTCTGTTTTATTTGAATTTGAAGAGTGATTTGTAATGGACAAACTTGGATACCCAGATGAGAAATATTTTCAGTCAGATACGATTGGGTGCAGAGATGGATCGAAGAAGTTCGCCAGAGCTCAGCTCAATGATGACTTCTGTGACTGCCTTGATGCCACTGACGAGCCAGGTCTGTTTTATTGAATTCTCTTGCACTTCTTTGATGCTATACGTTGGGTTGTGGGTTCTGGTTCAGTGAGCCAATATGTAATTACACGATGATTACTTTGCTTATGAGTGTAGATAGTTTTGTGGATGATTAATCTTTTGGCTTTGGTTTGATAAGTTGCTATTACTCTTTATGGGAGGTTTTGTAGCAATAGCTTTTGTCACATTGCAATGATGGAATTTCTGTTTTGACTTATTAAGTCTTCGCCTAATTTTAGTTTCTAGAAGAACAAACTTCCGTCTGACTGTTCTTTTTTTTTTCTCTATTGTCTGGCTGCATTGGCTGTGTTTAATGCCTGCAGTTATGTATACCTTTATGTTAGTTTATTTTCTGCCTTGCAGGAACATCTGCATGTCCGGGTGGAACATTCTATTGTTTGAATTTAGGTCATGCTCCAGTGCAGTTATTTTCTTCTAGGGTGAACGATGGTATATGCGGTATGTACAATCTTAAGCAAATTCTCTAAATATTTTTGCATGATGCAATGAAAGTAGCTACTAACCATAGAATTAAATTACAAGCAACCATTATATTCTGAATCCTGGGGTCTGGATACACATACTTCATTACTTAAGTTTGGATATTGTAGAAGCCAACTGTAGTTAATGCATCCTATATACGGTCTAAGTAAACCTCTCTGCTAAAAGTAATCCAGTAGCAGGAATTCCTCAATGTCATACACTATGGTACATTTTTTATCCTTCCAATTTTGTATTTATCAGAAAAAGGCTCTATTTATGATAGAACGGCTTGATTATGAAAATAAACTGAACGCATCATAAATACGGTCACTGTCTTCTGTAAACTATAACCGATATGCCGGTGCTTCCATGTGGAGCACTTACTGTGGCCTTTGCATACTTGAAGTGGCAAGCAGTGCATTGCGAACTTTGTTGAGGAGGTAAGGGTGCTAGAAGATCTTGTCATACTAGTTGAAGAACAGTATCTGCAGACCTGCAGATACCATTGCATCCCAGAGCTTAAACCTCTAAATGTCCATGCTAGGAACTCTTTAAATAATTGATTCAGGTGCATTAGTATTAGGTCTTAGGTTCAAGTCTTGGTACATATACATTACCAATCAAAAAAGGAAGGAAAAAAAAAGAACTGTTAAGATGATTTGATCTTTTACATTTGTTCCGGTTGCAATTATTCAGTTGTCCAAAGCTTATTTACATAATGAAAATGTTGCCGAAGGATTTATAACAATTCATCTGAATCCTAAAGTCCTCTACAATTTTATTCGTAGTGAGCTAATAGTTTGTACTTGGATTATGTGAGCCATAATCTTTCCAGTTATTGTGATGAGATTATAAAGTGCATATGTTTTCTATTTTGGCTTCCGATTGAAATTTTATGGACATGGCTAGTAAATGGTGCACTGCCATCCAAAATATTCCCCCCCTTGTTGAATTCTAAATTATACAATCCTTAAACTTTATCGATTTCTTCCTTGTATTCTCTTCTAAAGGCCATAACGAGAATAGTGAATTAGAGTCTGAAGTGGAGCCAATTGATAGGGTTGATGGAAGAAGCAAGGTTTTATGTATGATAATAAAAAAGGGTGTTAAATTTTTGATGAATGTGATTAAAATACTTGCATAGTCGTGGAGGTGCTCTGGCATATTTTTTGAAATATTGTATATGATGTATGTGTATTGTTTTTTATTCTTATTTTCGTTTCTCTTGGTATTTGTCAGACTGCTGTGATGGGAGTGATGAGTATGATGGTACAGTAGAGTGCCCAAACACGTGCTGGGAGGCTGGGAGAGTGGCTAGGGACAAGTTGACGAAAAAGATTGCCACGTATCAGGAGGGTGTTACTATACGAAAGCAAGAAATTGAACAAGCGAAGTTAGATTTGGCTAAGGATGAGGCAGATCTATCAAAACTGAAAAGTGAGGAGAAGATACTGAAAGGGCTTGTTCAGCAGCTTAAAGGTATAGTCTATTTTCCTTAAATCTTTGTGAATAGTACATTTTTCAAAATATTTTTATAGTTTCTGGTTTATTCTTTTTTTTTAATCGGAAACACATTAAACCTTATTAAAGGCCAGGAGTTCCGAGAAGGGAACCATCCAAACAAGAAAAAGTAAAAACAACCAAATACATAATGTGAGAAACAAAGAAAAAGAACAAAGAGGAAACCAGAACGGCCACTTAAACAAGAAACACTTAACCCAAAAATATCCAAGGAAGAAACATCCAAGCTGAGTGGTGTGAAGAGGGGCACGAAAATATGATGAGCCAATCAATCAATCTGAGCCAAAGATCGGGACCCAAGAACAAAATCCACAAAATGCCACTACCACAAAGACCAACAAAAAAAGCAGAAGTAGGACACTAAAATCCAAGAAGGCCACGACCCAGCACTAGGACAACAAAATGCATCGTTGACAACAAATGGGGTTCTCAACCTCGATGTTAGAATAACTACTAAGGAAAGACTTAATCTTTTGAAAGACTTCGGTGTCACTGCCCCAATAGGTGACCCTCAGGAACTGCCCACACCAGAGATTGACCAGTGTAAGAGTCAATGCTTGAAGAAGACCTGTCCGAAGTATACGTCTCGAAATCCCTCTCAAGAACAACCGAATGAACAAGCAAAGTCGGACCATTAGTCTTATCCACCGCAAGGGGGGTTGGGGAGGCCGCGTAGAGGTCGGTTGCACTTACCTCAGTGCCCTCTGAGTAAACTACGAGACCCTGACAGGAAGGACCATGGACGAGCACGGGATCATGCATCGTGGCCAGGGTAGGCGTTCATGGAAGCTCGGGGTTGGTCCGCCACAGGTGGTGAGAGTGAGCGCAAAACCATCCCGCGAAAACCAGAAACGGTCCTGCCTGCAACAATCCAGAACCTAACACCAACCTCCTTATAGGAACATACGCTAATTCGTTACAGTTAGATTTAGAGGAATATTGGAAGCGCCCTTCATCGAAGCAGGGATGGCAATCTGGGAGAAAGATGGTGGCCGAACAAATGCATTCAAATTCGATAAGGCCGAAGGGAGCACCAAATACATCTGAGGTAGGCTCGGTGAGAAGAAGGGTACCAAAGCAGCGAAGGTCGCTACGAATTTGACAGTAGCATGGCCATTTTGTGTTCTAGTAACGATTCGATCACCCTCCTCTGCTAGGTGATCGGCGTGTAAACCTCATCCAATCACTCTCTCACCCTTCATTGCACACCATTCTTAGAGTTTAGCATATTAACTTTAGAAAGATGTTACCCAAACAGGGTCTGTTGTGTGTGCTTATTGTCTTTCAGTAAAATTATGGAGCGGGTTGTGGTGTTACCCAATTCTTATGTTTTTTTTGTTTGCGATTGAATCACTTTTTTCCCCATTACAACTACTCATGCATTAAAACCTTATGCTTAGACCCAGAGATCATAGATGTATGAATATGTGAAATGCTGAGGTAGTTGTTCTTTTCCTTCACCAATTCTTATAGAGCACAAAGAACAAATAGAAAAAGCAGAAGAGCAAGAAAAAGAAAAAGAAAAAGAAGAGAAGGAAAAGAAAGAAGCAGAAGAAAAAGCTAATAACAAAGAAGTCGGGGAAGGGAAAAGTGAAGCAGTGGAAAAAGCTGTTATTAAAGACAAATCATTGGAAGGTACAATTGATCATACAATTGGAAATGTAGAAGATTCTCCTTCGGAACAGGTTAGCCTTGTTTTAATTTGGTATGCTTAACCTTTAACTACAAGTGCACACACATTTAGCTGAAATGTTTTGTTTCACTTTATTGCCTTATTTGATGCTCTATGGAAATCATCATCACTAAACCACTAATTGTCATTCTTGATATTCGGTGATAGATGTTTTTATGTTTAGAGTGTAATTTCATTTTTAATATTTATTTTCAAGTTGAAGACATGTGGTTAATTTTTATTCCATAATCCGTTTGGTGTTCAATTTTCAAGACTTGAAGACATGTGGCCTATTCTATCAATCAACCCCCTTAACTTGTTTGCAGGTCAGCTAACTACATATTACTCTGAATCTGAAATCTTATTCTGATTGTTTTCCCTTGTAAAGTATTCAGTGTTTTCCATTAGAATAAAGTATAAGCTATTCACTGATAGGCTTCTCAAAGTCGTATTTAAATAGTGTAATTTTATAAACTCTGATATAAATAACTACTTTTCTCTCAAATTAAAAGCGTATTTTCTATAGCTTTGCGGCTTCTGCTTGTTTTTTTATTAGCTTTTAAATGTATGAACATTCCGGGCTCAAGACATATAAAAGAGGTCTAATTTTTCCACTTGACCCTACAAAAGTTGGTAGAGGCCCAATAGAGGTTGGGATAGGGAGATGAATTAAGAAGAAAGAGGAAGTACCGCTGCTGAGACTCGAACCCTCACCCCCACGGCACAAGTTCAAGTGTTTGACCAGCTGCCGCTTCTGCTTGATATTGTCTGTAGATGCATACATTTATAAATCCATACATATATGCAAACAACCTCGTGGGTTTATGGACATTATAATGTAGATCAAAGTTATTGTTCTACAATGGTGCAAATAGTTATTTTGTCTCTAGTTCTCATGGTCAGAGATTTCTTATAGGACGTGGGAGAGGGTTTTGACAATTTAGAAACTAAGGAGTCTAAAGTTACTAGGTTAGAAATACACCAGGTAAACTAACACTTTTATATATTATACTTCCTCCTCAAAATTGCTTACGAGTTGTATTCTAAGAGGCAGATAATAACCTGTTTGAGGACGGACTTTTGTAGCATGAAGAAGGGGGCAGGGAAACGACTGTTTTACCAGAAGTCAGCAAAGAAGATGCTGCAGTTAAATCTGAAAGTGATCTAGATGCTATGAGCAAAGGCATGGGGTCTCCAGATGAAGTAAAAAAAGTGGTAATCCACAGATTCTCTCTATTTTCCACTTCCATTGATTGTCAATTTGCTTTCTTATCTAAGGTATCTCCAACAAATTCTGCTGGAATAACTTAATGAAGCTAGAGTTAAAATACCAAAGAATATCACCCAGAAATTTGCTTGAAATTTAGCAACAAATTTATTTGTAGCTTTTTTTTATAATATTATATTCAGAAATTAAAATTTACATAAGAGAATGATTAGTGTTTGACTACCAAGGAAGTATCGGGAAGAAATCGGCAAAACTCGTTTTGCATTAAATAAATAAATATTAATATAGGCAAAGGTCGTTTTGCATTAAATAAATAAATATTAATATAAATACATATATTAATAAATAAATCTGTATGTACGAATGAAAATATATGCATTTTAGAATTGCATATGGAAAAGTAGTTGACCGAGTTTTGAGCTTGATCGAGTTTTTGATCAATTTTCACTTATTGGACTCGGTGGTTATGCTCCATCGAGAACTCGGAGGAGTTATAGGGAAGTTTTGCTGATTTTTGGAACACTGCTTATATATGGAACTATGGAAGTGTTTTTTCTTTAATCCTACTCTGCAGAGGTATATTCTGATATATAATTTGGAATATTATTGGAAGCCCAAAGTGTGAAACTTCTAATTTTTATCCATGTCGGCATTTGATTTGTATGTGTAGGGAAATGATGCATCTAAAGATACTAACGGACTTTCAAGTGAAGAGTTAGGCCGCCTTGTTGCTTCTCGTTGGACGGGAGAAAATAGCAGGAAGCAAAGTGAGGGAGGTGATATTTCACAAGACAATAATCATCATGAAGATAATGGTGAGATGGAAGAGGATGCATATGATGATGACTACTCTGATACTGATGATGACAGCTCAAGATATGGTTCCTATGGTGATGATGATGATGATGTAGAGGATGATATAGATGATGACTTTCCAAGGACTCATGACACTAGCTCCTCGTATGAAGCTAATTCGGACCATGAATCCGACTTTTCGGGTTGGCAACTGCTTATTCACTGATAATTTCTTGTCAATATTTTCTAGTCTAGCTGATTATAAAATTCATGTCTACACATAGATATAGATACTTCAAGTACCCCAACTTGGTTGGAAAAGTTACAGCAAACTGTTCAGAACATGTTACAGGCTGTCAATCTGCTTCAAACTCCAGTGGACAAATCAGGCATGATTAGAAACTTTCTTTTACTCCTAGCACTCTCCCATATAAGTAAATGCACATGATAGAATTCAATCATCTGATTTATTTTTTACTTCTTTAGAGGCTGAACTTGTCAGGAAGGAATATGAGGAATCCAGTGTCAAGCTTTCTAAAATAGAGTCAAAAATATCAAAGTTGACCAAGAAATTAAAACTTGATTTCGGTGAGTATTCTCTATCTTATTTCCATGTTAATGTTGTTTCTTTAATTTTCAAATGAGATAGTGATTAGTTGTTTCTTCAACTTAACTGATACACTATTTCTACAGGTCCAGAAAGGGAGTTCTATTCATTTTATGGTCGCTGTTTTGAGGGAAGGCAGAGCAAGTTAGGCATTTTATGTTTCATATGATGTGTCCTTATGATGGGTGGGACGTGGGAGCCCACCCTTTTAGTCTCTCCACGTGGGAGTTTGTGTTCTCCAGTTGAAAATATTCTACTTTGCTTACCTATGGGCTGTTAAATTGTTGTTTCAGGTATACTTATAAAGTTTGCCCATACAAACAAGCTTCCCAGATGGAGAGTTACAGTACAACCGGTTTAGGGTAGGTTCTTCTGAAGGTTATCTGTTTCTGTTTCTATATATCTCTGATGTATTTTTTGGGGGGAACCTGGGTGATTTACGTCTGAGATAAACTCTTATTTTAGCTGTTTATTCAGTTAAAAATATTTTCAGAATGTCATCCTCACAAAATATACAGGCAATCAACTTACCCCAACTTAGATGGAAAAATTCCTGATGTATATTGCAAATGATTAGCATTATCTCAATTCTTTTTTAAAAAAGTCATTTTATACCCGACCCTGTTGTATCCATCTCGTACCTTAGACTGGCATGTTTTTCCATTTTAGTTTGTTTGATTGTTGTCTTCTTTTCTCCATATGTATGTAAACAGGTATTGGGACAAATTCGATGATGTGAACAAGGTCATGGTATTCGCAAATGGTGATAAATGCTGGAACGGACCCAATAGAAGTTTAAAGGTGTGCTACATTACCACGACTCGTCAAACTTTTAATGTGAAAGCTTGAAATACTTTATTTTAACATGTCAGCTAGCGGTCATGCCCTCAGCAGATTGCACTATCTTCTCGATACTTGATATCATGGTCTTTATGTCAACCAAGTGAAGTGGCCTTGGCAATACAATGAATGGCTAGTCTGACTGGAACATAAATAAGGAAAGATCGATATGTTTCTATTCTTCACATGTAGTTTGCTATATGTCCTTTGCAGGTGAAGCTAAGATGTGGATTGAAAAATGAAATTACTGATGTAGATGAACCAAGCCGTTGCGAGTGAGGACTCTCTCTCTCTCTCTCTCTCTCTCTCTCTGACACAGAACACAATATGTAACTTTTGAATTGTCAGGTATGTAGCGCTATTATCAACCCCGGCACTTTGCTCAGAAGAGAAGCTCAAGGTGCCTTCTGCACCCGTTGTGAAATTTTCAGTTTTGACTTGTTTTCTCTTCTCTAAATCTCATGTTCTTAATGGATATATTATATGCTGAAATATGATAGGAATTACAAGGCAAACTAGAATCAATGAACAAAGAGCAGCCGCAGAGCCACGATGAGCTTTAACATGTTCATTATGTATCGACTTGTCTGTCATCCACCAGCCTTGGAAACATGAAGACTTAGCCAATAGTGTAGAGAACTGGCGGAGGGTTCCCGAATATAGATGTTTTGCAACACAAATTTCTTGTTACAGGCGCCATGCTTCGGAGGGTAGAGGCTTTAGAGCAAAATTAACCTTCATCTCGCTTTATACTCGAAGAAAAAGAGATTGAAATGACAACACAATGAACAATTCTTCTTTCAAGTCTTTATTTTGGTTTCAGCACTGTATGAATTTGGACACTCAATATATCTAAAGAAAATTACAATTTACAAGCACCGAAATCATGTTACACAGGCGCGGTGGCGGATGATATAACGAGGAAGTACGTGTTTCTTCATATCAACACATGAAGCTGTAATGGTAAATAAGTTACTTGTATCATTGTTTAGTCAAAATTGTCCAAAACTCGCACCTCGCTTGTCTGGATCAAATTTATTCGGTGATGGAGGATGGGGTAAAGTACTCTGTCCCCTCTTATTTCGGTGCTCGATTCTTTTCTGACTAGTCTAGTTGGCACCAGCTACCTCAACTTCCTTCCTCCTGATTCTCTCAATCAAGTTTTGAGTTTTTATTTTTTTAGGGAAAAAGTCACGCGACTATCCTAACGTAACTCGGTTTTCATCTGATTACCCTAATCATACTTTGTGGCACCTGACTACCCTAACAAAACATTTCGTTCCA
>JAYMSV010001606.1:0-12469 GCA_036897745.1 Erodium moschatum | reverse complement strand
CCCTAAGGCTACAGGACCAAGCGAGGCTGGAGCAACGCAAGATCTCCTGCCTAATCAGAAGGAGCTTCTCGCGAGCCCTAGGCAAAGGCATGACCCAGGAAACCATGACTCCCCTCCTGACATGCAGGAGATCCACCAGACGAGACTGTATGACCGCCTCGCACCGTCCAATGAGGGGGAGACCGAGCATCGGGACATGTATGGGGGTACACGCCTCGCCCTGTCAGCTTCGATGCAAGCCCGACGACCCCAATCCCCCATTATCTGGTTTTCTCCCTGGATGCCCGTTATCCCCTCAAACGGATCAAATCCTCCATCCCGGACATCTTCAGGTCGAGTCAGATAATGCTTACCTCCAGCTACACTTTTGTAGCCATCATTGTGGAATCTATCCACCGTTCTCTTATCCTTGGAATAACCGGTAACTAGTCATAGGGTTAGCGTCTGGTACCTATGGGTCATGACTCATGTCTCTCCCTTTTAGTTCTTTACTGTTGTTGTTTTCGACTTTCCAGTCTACTTCATGTTTTCGTACTTGTATTCCTTTCTTTAATCAATAAATCTCTATATTTGCTCAATAATAGTAATAATAATTTGACATTCATGTATCAGAAAATATAAAAGATTAATTACGTTTACCGACAATAACCTATACGCGTATTACGCATGCACACACTAACAATTGAAAATTTCGAAAACCTATGTTAACCTTTATATATTTTCAAGATTTTAACAAATACTCACACTAATCTATCGGTTAAAATTACAGATGCATACCAAATGTATAGGGTAGGGAAGACATATGTAATTTTCAAAGTCTAGTGCGTGCACGTTAGTGTAAGTAAACGTAATTAATCCTGAAAAAATCATAATCATAAAATTTCATAAAGGTTATTGGTAGGACTTAAACGCAGCCGCCCTGGCCATAGCCGCATGAGGAGAAGAAGACAGGTTATCAATCAGTGTGTTCTGCTTCGAAGCCCAGCCGAACCATGGTTCCTAAGATTCTTGAGACCGCGGACAAACAGGCAAGCTTCAATTTTTCTGTGTGCTTCTCAATGAATATGAATTCCTAAGATGCGGTTTGAGTTTCGATTCGCCTTGTTTGAACTGTTCTGGATGTGCGTATTGCAATAGCAAGCATGTACGTTGTACTTGATGACAAGAGTTTGATTCTGGTCTACTTAGGTTCTTGTCGATGTCGTGAAAAAGGTCCAGAAGGAAGGACTCAAGGGTACACATGGGACTTGGAAGGACTTTTTGGATGTTCATGATCAAAAGTTGGGGTCTAGCTTGAGTGACCCGACTAGGAGATCAAATACTGATTTGATTGCTTTCTTGGAGACATTTACTGACAAAGATGATCTAAGGGTAATTGCTGATATGGGCTTTTTTTTCCGAATCAAATGCTCATATAGATTATAAAAATGAATACCCTTCCTTTTGTCAATTTCAGTTTTTGGAAAAAGTTGTGCAATGCCATTCAAACTCTGCTATTATGGAGCAATCTATGAAGAAATCTACTGGCAATGGAACCCCTGGCCCTGACCAGGTATTATTTGCATAGCACTAAAGGTATTGAGTGATTTATTAGACAGTTGCTCGTATTACAAGTGCTATCCTGTTTGAATGTACTCGTTTAGTTTCTATCTAAATACTGCTAAATTCAAATTTGTGTTTTCCTGAAACATTTTCACATATTTTGAGCTTTTGGATTTCTTATGTCTATTTTTTTTTACTTGTGTAGGTATATGAGAGTGCGCTGAAGCTTGTTCGTTTAACTCTCGAACATCCACAGTATCCAGTAGATTATTCGTTTCCATCATATGACGAGGTTAACTATTACTACCTTTTCTTAGTTTTCATTGTGCTTGTACATACGCTAATGCACCCAAGAATACGTATTAGAGTTATGTTTTGTGTTTTATAATGCTAGCTATTGTCCTTCTCTCATCTTCTATGACATGAAATGTTGTATTGCCAGTCAGCAAATCTTTCATTGTTGATTGGCAGAATTTAATTTTGTTGCAGAAAGAAAGCATATGGCCTTTAATTCGTCTGTGCCGATGGTTAAGTTTGATGTACTTGCATTCCCATATATATGATTGAAGTAGTAGTCAAGTATTCTCAATAGTATTCTATGGTTGAAATGCTGTGGCTTATCATATTGCTGTGATCATTTTAATTATAATCTTGCCTTGCTGTTAACTATTGAAAATTGTGAAGCAGGGTTGGGTTGTCATGAAGTTAAATAAAAAACCTAAGGTGATCGGAGCACCTGAAGTTGTAGCCGTTGATTGTGAAATGGTTCTCTGTAAAGATGGTACTGAAGCTTTAGTGAAGGTGTGCATTGTCGATCACAATTTAAAGGTATTGCTTAGCTTTCCTGGCATCAACCTAATGAACAATCCAACCTCCCTTGTCTGGGAGTTTTTCTCTAGATCAATAAGAGGGTCCTATGATACAACGTTTTGTTGTGGTTTTGGTTTTGCAGGTTATACTTGATAAACTTGTAAAACCCAACAAAGAGATAGTAGATTACAGGACTGAGGTTACTGGAATTACTGCAGAACATATGGAGGGAGCCACTTGTTCTTTAGAGGATGTGCAGGTATTATATGGTTGGTTTTATGTGTCTTGGAATTATCAGTGTACATCAGTAGCCTGAAGTTGCCTTGTTTGGTTTTGTAGGAATCCGTGAAGAAGATCTTATCACCTGCAACAATTTTAATTGGACACAGTTTAAATAATGATCTGCGAGGTATATGTCAATACTAGCTTTGTTTGTGTTTATTTCACGTGGCTGTAAAGCCTTAACCATTTAATTATTTGTGTTGAAACTTGGTTATATTTGCCATTAAAATAAATCCTTGTTTCGTACAGCACTGAAGATAGATTATGCAAGAGTAATCGATACCTCATTTATCTTCAAGTATTCAGGCATGTCTAGTCATAAAAAACCTTCCCTGAGTAATTTGTGCAAGGCAAGTTCTGAAATTTGCATGCATGGTTTTTATATCGTTTTTTTTTTTCCTATCTCTTCTTCTCTCGGTTGTTTATGTATGTTACCTCCAAAGTATATCAGTTTAAGCTACAATGAACCTCAACAGGAAGTGTTGGACCATGAACTTAGGGAGAAGGGGAAGCCCCACAATTGTCTGGATGATGCAAAAGCTGCTATGGAACTGGTTCTTGCTAGGATAAACCGAGTTGATAGTCCAATTGACTTGATTGAAGAGGATGTAAGTAATTGGTAGTACCCTCTAATGTTAATCAGTGTGATCCTTACTTATCCCTCCGTCTCATTATGGCAGGTACCTGATATTGTAATGTCAAAGCTACTAATCCACAGGATACCCATTAGCTTGGCTAACACAGAGTTACACAATGTCATTCCTGGCAATTTTGAAATTGAACGTAAGGTAGTAGTTCTATCCCGAGATGGCAATCTTTCATGTGCTCCATAATGGAATCAACGCTAACTTTTCAAGCACTTTGTTTTAGTCAGTTGCCATTATGATTTGATTTGCCTTTCATTAATTTGTATCACATATAGACATGTATCTTATGTTCCAATAAGTATAACAGCTTACATACTAAGACAAACGCTAACTATGGTTTTATTAAACCCTTAATTTGTTTCTCAATTAATTGCTTATCACTGTCCTGAATAAAGCTGAAACTTTGAACCTGGTAATATGACTATTGGATGTCTCTTAGGACAGTTCTTTTCCAATATGGCTTAGATAGTGAGCTGTTGCTGCCATGCAATGATGAGATCAATCTTCTATATATTCTCTTCCCATTAAATATGAAATGGCAGATTTCAGTTTCTCATCTGTTTTTTTTTTCCGGCTCCTAGTGTGGTATTACTTATTTCATTTGGTTAATAATTTCCTGCAGCCACCAAAGAAAGAGAACGCGGAAAGTTATTCTGCCTTTGCCAAATTTAAAAATCCACAACTGGCACAGCTGGCATTTGAAAGCATCAAAGGCAGCCTAGATAAGGTACTACATTCAATTGACAAATAGGGACCTCGATGTTACATTTATGGTCCACAAAATGGTGAACCCAATGTCCCAAATGAGATGAGTTTATTTTAGTGTCCTCAGTTTAACAATCATTGGCTATATATTATGTAGTTTGATGTAAGTGATCAGTGATTTTGTTGTGATGCCAGGACACATCTGGCCGTGCTCAGAAACTTGTGACATTTCAGCTAAGCACGGGAATTGTTGGTACATTTTATGTCCGTAAAATGGTATGCGATGATGCTCAAGTTGTGTCGAAGAAGAGAGCTTTACAAGCTGAGGTCTTTGCTGAAACTAAGAAACAAAAGGTGGATAAGCAAAATCAAGTGGCAGACCCAAAGCAATGTGATGATAGCTTGGAAGAGAATGAAACAATGAGCGGGGAACCAATCCTAGCAGATTCAACACAATGCAAAGATCACATTAAAGTGATTGAAGAGCAAGCTCGGCAGATTGAAAGTATGAAGGATGTGATCAAAACATTGAATACGACGGTGGCTAATCTTAGAAAGAAACTTAGAAAGAGACGATGAATTTCCATATTATATTGTACCAACATTTTACTTGAAAGAGGTATTTGCTGAAGTGGTGATTATTTGGACGTTCCCATGAATTGATTGTATACTCAGATAAGATTTTATTGTCATATGATTGCAGAAATTCAAAAAAATTATGTTATGTGGGTCCGGTTGTAGATGAGTTTTGGCTACAAATCTATATGATTTTTGTCAAGATTCCAATGTTAAAATTAAGTTCAAAAACATATAAATGCGATCACACATACTGCATCAAGTGGTTAGAACTCGGTTCCCTTAGGGAAAAAAGAATTGATGCTGCAATTTTACAATCTGCTATCCGATTAGTGCTGTTATGACAAGTTTTTACCCTCAAAGAAACGAATTACACATACAATTGGACAAAATCCACTCAAATCTTCCAATTCTTGTTTGTACAATTCCTACCCGATCGTGCCCTGCAAATGCTTTCAGTCGCTTTCATAATCTTCTTCATCTCCAAAAGTGAATACTGATGCATCTGCAGCCATAGCCTTTATATCACTAGCATACCCCTGCGAGGTCGAGTTAGGGATCCCCAGGCTTGAGGTAGATTTGGCGTCCAAGCTGCTACTACGTTCCTCAGCTGCATTACTCTGATCACGCTCTTTGTTCCCAACAGACAGATGTTCCGTTTGGTGTGCTAAAGCTCCAATATGATCGTTGTCTGAAGTAGCAGAGCTTGGGCCAGAAGTAGCAGCTTGCACTTGCCCGCTCTTTGATTTCTCATTCTCCTCCCCTTCGCTGTCTGAAAATACATCATCATTGTCTTCTCCACCAGTGACTTTAATCTGGTGAGAGTTAGGTGCAACCCCATCATCACTTTGAGTAGGAACATGACCTGATGTACTGTCAGGTTGTTTGACAGAATCAGAATCGGGCTTTTGCTTTGCGGGTAGAGCACCATCATAGTCTATCATCACAATCTCAACCTGAAATCCAGGAGAAGGCAGTTTCCTCTGCAAAGTATAAGGTTACCATCATCAGAAACAAGAATCAATGAGCAGAAAGCATGAAGCAAAAATATGGAGATTGTCATTCACCTTGTCAAAACCATCTAGCTCAGATGAGCTGAGAATTAATCTGTTCTCTATCATAGTGGTATTTAACCAGCTGATAAAAAGAGTGTAATCAGAACATATTTATAAAGCAAATTCTCTAACTTTTGGTGTTATGAAATACGAGTTACATTTAGAAATGTCAAGGATTTGTATTAACCAATTCTAAAGAGAAAGCTACTCTGTGATGAGGAATTAGTGAGGTACATGAGAAAAGGAAACTAGCCGGGTAAAATGCAGGGTTCTTGGGAAAGAGGATCAACATTGTGTCTGTTTTGGCTCATTAGTTGGGGCGAGATTAGATCTAACAGTCAGTTACATCTTTCAAACATCTCCAAAAATATGATCAAAGAGAGTCCTGATCTATGACTTCTTAACCAGTTGTTGGTAACGTCTAGTTAATTGACAGTTCCAACTTTTACCTTAAGCATTCAACAAATCATCACATGAAACATATACCAAAGCCATGAAACTAGTTTAGTAATTTAGATGCATACAAGTGAACTGGCACGGTGGAGTTGATATCTGCTGGTTATACATATGTGCGTGATTTTGTCACATGTTCGTGTACAAATTAGTTTAACTGCCTTCCCGTATGTTGTGTGAGGTATTTTTCGAAGTACACAAGCCTCTCCCCATAAGAAGTACAGTAGAAACTCGATAACTTAATACTCGATTAATTAATAAACTCTCTGAGATAATAATTGTCTGGTCCCGACTCGGTAATATGGTGCTAAATTAATAATATAAATTAATAACTCTTTTAATTAATAAATTTTGATGGTCCCATGACTATTAATTTATAGAGTTTCTACTGTAATTGAAGTTGAACCTGTTAATATTAATGTTTTGGCGGTTTATGTTTGAAAATCCCGACAAGATGTTATCACCACAAAAATGAAAAATGTCAAGTATAAGAGCTAACAAACCAGTAGAAATCTCCTTGACGATCGTGAAAGTGGATTTTGAAGTCTCCCGCCAACTCTGTCAGACCAGGCTCCCCAGGTAGAGCAAAGACCACTATTCCTTTCTTGGAAGCACTAATCCAGAAATCTTCTGGCTGGAAATATAGAATTGGTGGGTGAAAATAAGAAATTTAAATTTGCATTTACACAAAAGGTTGAGCTAAGAGAAATAGTTCGCAAAGACTATTTGATAATGCTTACCATTAAATCTTTGGTTTTCGAATGTTTTTTCGTCGAGAAGAGAATTCCTGCTGATCAGGAAAAAACAACTTAGTCTATATTTGCATATCGTATCATATATATGGATCATGACCAGCAAAATGAGACCATTATCAGTGTAATGTACATGCTTACACGTGAATAGTATGTCAGGGTCCCGGATTTGGATATCGTTATGGGATAGATTGTTGTAGTATTTGTTGGAGAGAACGTGATATCTCGTATAGCATTCATTAGAGAAAACACCATATCCGTGTAACTACTCTACTCCAAAATAATATTTCTTTTCAATTGATTCTTATTCACCTCATCCTCTTTATATAAGAGTAGAGAATTTCTAATACATAATGAGAGCTTTCCTAATACATAATGGAATCTACTGTTAATCGAGGTACTATTTACCGGGTTGGTAATAGAGTATATGATTGAATTTTACCTCAATTAGTTAATTGGAAACAAGAAATCACTTCAAACAAAAGGAACAAAGAGGGAAATCAAATAAATAGCCTATACAAGATATGCAGTGTGATGTCAAATACAACATATAATAAAGATCCTACTGTGCCTCAATATTGGCCTAAAAAGGAAAAGAAAACATGGAGAAGACAAATGAAAAAAGACACATAATAAACTCACAGCATACCTCCATGATTAGAGATGGTAATGGCAGGCCTAACCCAATAGGGGCACTTATGAAGCCGGAATCCTCTTAGCATGCACCTATACAAATATAATAAAGTACCTTCTTCAGGGTCAAATTGATGCATTACGCAAGATTGCTTCCTTATTTGCTGTATATATCCATTCTTTCTTCACAAATTTTATTCATCAACAATAACCGCAAGTGAGGGGATTGGAACAAGCGACCTCATACTTATTGAAATAATGTCTCTGCCATTTTGCACATGACCCTTGGTTCATTCTCTATTTACAGTACTAAATTCGTTTAAATACTTCAATGCATATAATATATATAAGAATAAATATGCAAAAATAACAATAAAAGATTGATTAATATCACAAAAATGATATCTGATTCCAATTGAACTTATTAGGTTAACCTCATTTTTCCAAACCATTGGTCTGAACTTGGGGGAGATATGAAAAGCATACCTACGTCCAGGCTGATCTTCTCCATTGAAGTCTGTTAAAACACGTTGAAAGTATTTGACATATCTCTAGAGGAGAAAAGAAATGAATATGTATCAAATAGATGAAAGGAAAGATCAACCATCTTAAAAGAGTAATATTCATAGAGAAATTGACTGACAATTTGACTCGGGAGAACTAGAGCTTTCCCATCTATACATCTTTTCTGATTGTAGTAATCAATGGCCTCCTCGGGTGTCGGAAAAAACTGTAGAAGATGGTGAAAAAAGAGAGTTATGCTTTGACCGCAATTAGTTTACAATACAGTAAAATAGCAGATAGTATTAAAAAAGGAGTCATAACAGCTGATCGTACAACCCCACCTTAAAGAATAAAAGAAGGCTACAAATCATCAATCCTGTCCTTGCCATACCAGCTTTACAATGAACCACTACCACATTCTGAATGTCATCCTTCAGCCATGAGTATGCACTTTGACAAAATGATGATATTAGTTGTAAAGGGGGGCAATTATGGTCATTGAATGGAAAACATCCAACCTGAAAACAGCAGTGAAATATATTTATGGCTGGAGTATTCCACACAAAAAAATGGAGAACTCGTGAGTTTAAAACAATGATCATTTTCCATTCTTTTTCTGGTGATTCGGATTCCAACAAAAGCACAAGCTATGCTATTGTTCTATTTTGTTTTACTTATTTTAAATGTTCTCTGGCACATGATATAAGAAGCAAAAATAACTAGTCACTCAGCAAAATGCTGATACAGACACGTTGCTGAGTGATGTAGAGAACCAGTAACAATGGTCTAGAAACTTCCCACATTCTGCATGGCTAAATGGATCTCAGAACCTTTAACATGCATCGTTCAAATGTGCAGCTCAAAAACTCATCATAAGTCAAGTCTTTGTCCTCATATTCTAGAGAAATATGATGATTCTTCTGTATATCTAACAACAACAAAAGAAGAAAACACTGGAAAGATAGGCAGATATGAAAATGTACCTTCCCCTGGAATAATGAAGCATCATAAAGCCTCTCTGAACAAAGGTTGTATACTTTGTACTTCCCCTGCAAATTGTTGTTTATTGAGACTTATGAGATTTGATTTTTAAATAGATGTTCGGATGAATAAGTATAAATATACAATACTCATTAGCTACATGAAGAATACCGAACTTGAAAATCATTCAGAATACCCATAATAAAAACAATATTAGTACCAAAAGCCATGTTTGAAATAATTACTACTTCAGCAATATAAGATAAAATAAACACGCGGGCATAGAAATCTATTGACTATACTTAGAGAATCAATGGCGATTGACTTCACTACATTATCATACCATATAATATGTTGTTTCAAGACTCCACTATTACGGTATCCTAAGTTAGCTTATTGGCTTGCTGCCATGATGATGTAAAGCATGACCTAGACTTCAAATGCTGAATGCATTTGCTGATAGAGCCATAAACAGCCACCAACATTCAACTATGCCCAAACTTCTAAATCCCCAAATTACATGTATCTGCAAGTCCTCGGCCTTGGTGTAAATAATTAATTATTGCATAATTGTTTTTTTTATATATAAATTGAGCAGATAACTAGCTTCTTACATTGAACAGTGGCAATGTTATCAAATGAGCCAGAAATTATCTAACATGGAAATACGTCTTGTTCTAGCTTATATTTCCTTTCTTCATTCATATTGATTTCCAGGGGAAAAAATCTTCATGGCATGTTGCAGGATCTAATCGTTATTTCCATCAATCAGGGAATTCTGAAAACTCTAAATCTGGCAGAGAGAGATCTACAAATTTCTTATTATGGTAAGTAGTAGGGAAAAGTATCCCCTATAAACCATATCCAAATTCCCCTGTGCTGCATATGGTAAACTGTCAGATTTTCCATACTTTGGACTCTAAACAGGATGTTACCTTGTGCTGAGTTTCTAGGAATTTGATCACTTCTTCCATGTGATTTCGATATAATCCCTGCATCACATCTCTCATCAGTTTTAGTTAAAATGATCAACTGAACTCGGCGATTTAGATTTCGAAATGCAAAACAAGAAAAATGATTTACCTCAACGTATCCAAAGAAAAAGCCAGAGCTCGAATCACCCGCAGGGAACCCCATAGCAATTATATTCTCAGTGATGTATGTCAAATCCAAATCGAACCCTCCTTCCTGTAAAAGCAGGTACAAGATCATGTTTGTGATGATGTAACCACTAACAAATGACCTATATGCTTGAAGATTGCATAAAGTAGAAAAGACAACACAAAACTCTTACGCCATGTTAGCCACTTGACGATAAGACAATGGTTTTAGATAACAGGCTCTAAGTGTAGAAATTTGAATACTTATATAGTTATATTTAGTTAAGCTGGCAATTCTATAACCTCAGATCGTGACACAATTCTAAACTACAGAAGTAGTAGTTTTGGTGGTGTGGCTATGACATGAGTAGCTGAGGGTCAATAAATATTATACATATCAATGTATGAAGATGACTCTGCATGGAATTCAACTTCTGAATGAATCAGCATGATAGTGGTAACGCCCATTCAACATATGCACATAAGTGCCTCATTTGGCCCTGCATGCAGCATATTTCTGGATAGCCTGCAGAGTACATGTTAGCCCTGGGCCCTTCATGTTTAACTCTAATGACCATCAAGTTCAGAAGCAACCTCCTGAGCATGTTCTGTCAGTAATTTCCAGTCTTCACAAGAATCCAAATTTCCAATTGACGGAACTTTTTACTCCTTTCCTTTTATCATTTGAAGAAAATCATGAGAATGAGACTGGTGAATTATTTCAAGTAAGACATATACAAGTGTGAATGAGAGGGGATGTAACAAAAGACATACTGTTGCATACAAAGTTTAACACTAAACATCATGGAGTTACTAGTGAGGGCATTGAGTAGAGGAATGATGGAACGAAGAATAAGCTTTTCCTTTATATATACTTCCTAAGTAAACACAAAATTAGAAATAAGTAGTGTGTGTATTACCTGGTATCTTCGTTTGTTCTGTGAGACAATATGGCGTGCCTTGACCTGCATGGCCTTCACTGCACTGCGAGATGAGTCGACTAGCCCTTTTGTGATTGATTCAAAAACACCACCTTGAGCAGTTGTTGAGGTGCCCTGACTCTCATTTGGTCCAGAAGGCATGGTAGGCAAACGCAACCCAAGCCCACTTGTAAGACGTGCAAACGACGACTCCCCAGCATTTCCAGCCGGTGAGTTCCCTTGTGGTGGTGCCACAGGCTGTGGGAACCTGAAATGTTTAGCCCAAGAGGACGTGCCAGAAGGAGCTACTCTGAATGGACTTTCAGGTGCAGGATTATTTTGTTTCGGGGTAGCAAGATCAGGGCTTTTTACATCACGACCCTCAGGAGGCAGTAGAGATGATGTCTGAACAGATCCTAATTCCATTTTATGCCCAAAGACAACTCTAAACAATTGTAAAGCTTAGATGCCAAAGAGGATGCAAGGATCATTAGCGATATGTAGCCGCTACATTCGCAATCTGAGACCTGTGAGCCAAAAACCAATGCCCAAGTACATAGATCAGAAAAAACTTTCAGTATTCTAGATGTAGGCCTAATCATGAGATCCTAATTGATAAAACTTACCAGTCCAATTAAAGATGACTGATTACATTAATCAAGATTCAGACTCTAAGCACTAAGTCACTAAATTGCTAACTAGTTTTTCTTTTTCAGGAGCATCCATATATCGAAATTTGCACAGTAACACTTACGGAACAGTGGGAATACTAAGAACAAACAATCTGGTGGAAAATCAACTTCAGATTCATTGAAACCAAAATGATTGCACCGATAAATTAAAATCACTCGAAACGCCAAACAGACAACTAAACTCAGAAACTGAGATCTGGCGACGAGGCTTAACAGTAACGTTAAAGTCAACCAACGAACTGCAATGCGAATCTAGTCACATCGTAAAATTGAACAACAAGGGAGAAATTAAATAAATCGTGATGATGTAATCGGCATATACGAAACCTATAGATTGGTGAATCGGAGGTCACTTACCCAAATCTGGAAAGATTTTTCCGGAAAAGTTGATTTGGGGACGAAAATGAGAGTGAGATTTTCAGAGACGGAGATGGGCAGAGTCAGTGAAGAACGCTCTCTCGTCCTTGCCGACATGCTAGTTATCAGCATGTCACTCACGTTCGGTATTGTAGACCGTATCCGGTTGACCCGAGCTGAACCGGTTGGGCGGAAATCCTTATTGAGTAAGCTCACAACATGTGTAAGTGTAATCCTTTAGATTTAACGAGGCTAAAAAAGGAAAATTAGTTTCTTTTTCCTCCTCCACCATGATTAATACAAATTAACTTGCAGTCTATTAAATTAAGTAGCATATCAACTCTCTCGCGTCTTGTCGAGAGCTCCCCTGCTTAGCCTATGAAGTTAGTCGTCCCTATCCTGCCTCCCCGCTGTCAAGTTGCCGCACTCTACCGTCCCGACCCCCCAGTTCCTTGCAGAC
>JAYMSV010001605.1:0-12471 GCA_036897745.1 Erodium moschatum | reverse complement strand
CAGAGGCAAACCTCGATGGGGCTCAGGATGTGGGAAGGAGAGAGGGTCGGTCGGGGATGACGGGGGGAGGACTCGGAAAAGGGATGAGGTGGACAAGGAGGGAGGCAAACGGCGGTGGCTTTGCTTTAGCGGGGTAGGGAAAAAGAGAGGGATGAAAGGAGAGAAGAAGGGAGGAGGTGACCAATGATCGAACATGAGAAGGAGGGAGGTTCAGAGACCTCCCTGGAAGGAGGGAGGCCACCGGCGGTGGGAATCACAGAAAAGAAAGGAGGGGGCGGTTGGGCTTAGAGAGAGCGTTTTAGGGTTTAGCAATATATAATTTCTCTCATAAATTTTGAAACACTCTTTATCTATACTAGAATAACTCTCTTGATATTTCTCTTAAGTTGGTTTTGAACCTCGTTCTTAAACTTGACAAATATCTCCTCAGCTTCGGCTTTTTTTCTTTCTTCTAAGAATACGAGCTCTCGTGAACTTTGAGCAATTATTGATGAAGGTAACATTATAATGCTCTCATTCCTCGAGTTTTTGAAATCCGTGAGATCGTATGAATTAAATCGAGAAGGTTGGTTTGCCTCGTTATAATTGGTTTATAAGTTTTTTTAAAATAGTTTTTCCTCTATATAAATTCCATATTTTCATATTCAGAGAGTTCTGAGATATAAAGAGTTTATAAACATTTGATTGATTTAACATTCACATATCGTAGTCTATCATGCCACCATTGTCCATACCATTATACTCATCGGAAGGGTGTAGGGATAGTTAGCACATGCACATATGGTCTCCCTTATTATGCAGTCTTCCCCTCCTACACTTGTCGACGATTATTGGGGGTCATAAGAAGATATGTTGGATCCTCAGTATTATATTTTATCGGTAACTAACATAATGCAACCATTAATTTCATAATCCCCAATAGTTCCCATCGAGCCTCCAATCCACTCACAAACCACTAATTTCATAACCCCCCATGGCATTATCACCATAATACCCACAAAATTGGATCGTTGTTGCCACCACGATAAGGGGATGGAACGACAAGATTTAGATGGAGATGCGCATCTCTCGGGAGGTCATATCATGCCCTACCGCACCGAAACCACCTCCCCCACCCGTGTTGCCGTCGACTTCGACAATACCCCAACCGTTCCCCTCGACAGCGGTGCCACTATCATCACCGGTCTCTGGATCACCGATCTTTGCGTTACCAATGATATCATCGCGCCACCCATCTAAGTTGAAAGGGAATGATCCTCTGCCGATGAACCACTAATACCCCCGGAAGGATGCGGCGGGGCCCAACAATGAGGTAGATCTGACCCAGCTTCATCGGGACCTCCACACGAGGCTCCCTCAACCCTCCGATCCGTACTTGGAGGAACTGGAGAAGTGGCCAGTCTTACGTGTATGGCCGACCTTTGGAGAAGATGGAGCCCCTGTTGGACTTGTGACATCAACATACGGTACAAGGATGGAAACGTTGATGAGGAATCGTTGTCCGAGGCCCTTCCAGCCAACTGATCTGTATCTTGTAGCTTGGGACCAATGGTCGGTCTTGAGGACAGGAATGGCACTGGAGAACGAACAACTCCCCCCCGAGAGGCATGGACCCAATACATGGCCAAGCGATGACATCGTTGAGATGTCGGGGACCACGCACGGGATCCCTTGTTGGCAACGACAATCAGGCGAGGTTTTTGCTACGCAACCTCGCTAGACCTAATGAGGTGATGGGAGAGCAACGAGGTGTGTATAGGAATACACGCCTCGCTTCGCGAAGATCGGACCTTGACCAACACTCTGATTCCCCCAATCCCTGAACTTCTCTCTGGATGCCTGCCTCCCTTTCAACCGACTCATATCAATCGTGGCAAACATTTTCAGGTCGAGTTAGGAAATAAGTATTGTGAGCTGCAATTGAATAGCCACACTTGTGGAGCCTGTCCACCAACTTTTATCCCTGGAATAGTAGGATATCTTGTTATAGGGTTAATTCTTATACCTACGGGTCAAAACTCAAGTCTCACCCTTCCAATTCATTTACTTTCGTTTACAATTTTATTTCGGTCTTACATTTTCTATTGCGTCTGTACTTCTGATTTCCATCTAATAAAATTTCTATATGCTAAAAAAAAGTGAGAAAACTCGAAAGTTTAGTGTAATTAAGTGAAAAAATATATAAAAATCAATACAGTTGAGTGAGGAAGGATGTGAATGTCAATACACTAGATTATTTCTAAATTATATCTAAGTTTTCACTGGATATGTAAAATCAAATCATAAAAATAGAATGAGGTATTGACAATCATTGTGTACATGGAAAAACCAAAAGCCATCCGGATCCTCGTGGCCCAAACGCTTCACATCCCATGCATATTTGCACTCAGAACTCAGAGAAAAAACAGTACAAAAACAGAACCGGATCAAGAAACAAGTAAAAACACAAAAACTACACTACTCAAGCTCTCTCTGTCTTCACATTTAAGCATTGCACCGAGAAGCCAACTCAGGAGCAAGAGCAATCATGTGGAAGAACACTGATCATGTGAAGAAGAAGGAGAAAAAGAAGGAAGTTCCTGATTTAACCGACACGATCTTTTCCTGGTCTTTACAGGACGTGCTCAACACCAATCTCTACAAAGGCCAGGCCTGTTTCATGCTCTCCTATACATTTTCACATTCACAGAAATGGGTTTGAGTTCATGTTAATGGTACTAACAACATACACTTATTTACAGGTGAAGAACATAGCAAAGACATTTCAGTCCACCAATGAGTACAAGAGCTCCTTTGTTCTTCCCCTCATTGAGGAGACACATGCTGATCTTCGTTCCAGCTTCGAGAACATGCGAAACCCACCAGCCCGCGAAGCCATGTCAATCGAAACGCTGAAGAAGAAGAGCAATTCCAAGACCCATCTCTACAAGATGAAGTTGAAAAGTACTACAAATGTTGGAGATTGCAATTACAAGCCTCAGTCTGGAGACCTCATTGCCTTGACAAGCACAAGACCTAAGAACATTCATGATTTCAGAAGACCTGGACAAGCCTACCTTGTTGCCCATGTTCAAGGATATATCAATGAAGACCCAAATCTACTGAAGATATTGTCTTCAGGACCTGTTGTGTCTGAGCAAGACCCACCTGAGCTTGGTAGGAGAGAGTGTCTTTTTGCTGTTTATCTTGTGAACTTGACTACAAATAATAGGATTTATAACGCCCTGGACACAGAGCACAAAGGTTGGAACTTGAAGATCATCAATCAAGTGCTGCAGAAGAACCCATCTGTAAGTATTTCGATTTGCTTTAAAATGCAACCTCAACACTGTTTTGATTCAATTCCGAGACAAGTATTAGATGACCAACTCAACTAAAAGCTTAAGCTGATAGTTGAAGTACAATTAGGAAGCTGATAGTCGAAGGTACAATAATTGTACAATAAAATGCAACTACAAGAATCTGTTTTGATTGATTTCCGAGACACCCTTTTCGTTACAAAGAATTCATTTGTTAGTACTAGAGTACCAACTCAACTAAAAGCTTAAGCTGATAGTCGAAGGTACAATTATAGTTTTGTATTCGAACAGTCAGTATTTGGATTTGCTTTAAAATGCAACTACAAGACTCTATTTTGATTCATTTACGAGACACCCTTTTCGTTGCAGAACGGAGAGGACTGTGAAGCTTGCTATTCAAGAGTGAATCAAAGTGAAAAGTACTCACAAACAAGGTCTAATTTGAACGATTCACAAGGGTCTGCAATTCTAAGTGGCATATGCTTGAGTGAGTGTAAGCATCAGAGCAGTGTAAAGCTGATATGGGGTCCTCCAGGAACTGGCAAAACAAAGACGACCGGTCTCTTACTGTTTTGCCTCTTGAAATTGAAGTGCAGGACACTAACATGCGCACCTACCAACACTGCTGTGCTGGAGGTGGCCAAAAGGCTCATGAGCTCAGTGTCGACCAACTCACTTGGATATGAAACATATGGATTTGGAGATGTAGTTTTGTTCGGGAACAAGGAGCGCATGAAGATCTGCGACGAGGATGTTCTTGTTCATGTGTTCCTTGATCATCGCGTTAAGATACTATTGAAATGTGGTGGTTATAACCATAGTTTGGCTGCAATGATCAAGTTGCTCGGAGTTTCCGAGGAGAAGTATGGTTTGTGCTTGTCAGAAAAGGAGGCGGCGGAAAAAGGAGTAGTACAACCCGATCAGACAAGCAATGCTAGGAGAAACCTTAAACAGAATCAGAAACTCAAGAAATTTGCAAAGACATTCAACATCGCGCACGAGAAGCTCGAGTTTTGTATGGTGAGCTTGTGCACACACTTGCCAACATCTTTGGTTTCTCAACAAGTGGTGGAGAAGATGAACAAAGCTCTAGATTTGCTCAAGTCTCTCAAGAGATTGTTGAGTAGTGCTAAGCAATTCCTTGAATGTGCTATTGCTAGAAAAGATTGTCTCTGCATACTCAAGTCACTTGAACAAGGTTTCAAGCTACCAAAATTAACAAACTGGCGCGCGGTGGAGAAGTTTTGTTTGGCAAAAGCGCGCCTTATCTTCTGCACTGCGTCGAGCTCGGTTAAGCTGCAGAGAGGAGGGAGGGGAGTGGACTTGCTGGTCATTGATGAGGCAGCTCAGCTTAAGGAATGTGAATCTATGATTCCTTTGCAAATCTCAGGTCTACGCCATGCTATTCTTATAGGAGATGAGCTGCAACTCCCAGCAATGGTTCAAAGCAAGGTTGGTAATGATCTCATTGATTACTTGCTTTGATTTCTAAGTCCAATATGTTATATTGCCAAGTCTAATCGCAATAGCTATTGTGTATTATACGTTCCGAAAAAATATTACGAAGCGCTCGTTTTCCCCTGCATAATGACGAAAATGCCCTTCACCGTAGTCTCAAAATTTAGTGAATATTCCCACATTCACCCAACTCTTTGTCAAACCTGGTAGTTATAAAGTCTATTGGAAAAAAAATATTAGTGTAAGGGTATTTTCGTCATTTTCTGACAAAAGGAGCTACAGCAGTTTTTTGAGTGCATAGGTGTAAATAACTTTTTAGAGTTAGGATAGTTACGTGCAAAACACGTAAAGTGCACGATAATAGCTATATGCAATTAACCCGTGAATGATTTTTTGACGCCATTTAGATCTCGGGAAATGCTGAATTTGGAAGGAGTTTGTTCGAAAGACTGGTGCTTCTCGGGCACAAGAAGCATCTCCTCAATGTTCAATACAGGATGCATCCATCCATCAGTATGTTTCCCAACCGAGAGTTCTACGAAAGGCAGATTTTGGATGCTCCACTGGTCCGAGAAGAAAGCTACGAGAGACAGTTCCTTGAAGGTAACATGTACGGGTCGCTTTCTTTTATCAATGTAGCCTATGGGAAGGAACAACTCTACGAGGGCTGTAGTACGAGAAACATGGTCGAGGTTTTTGTCGTGTCGGAGATACTTGCTACTCTCTACAAAGGTACATGTTATATTTGTGTGTTTGAACCATGCCTTGCCAAAATATTAGAGGAAAATATACTCTCGAACGACTGCTCTATTCTTTTTTTCGAAAACGTACTTACAACTTTCGTTTATCATTGAAAAATGACGGTTTCTATTAAACAAAATTTAAAGATCGTTAGTCTCTAGAAGGAAAACCCCCATAAGTTTTCAGAAATCTCTAAAATGCCCCTACTCCGAACCCTTAAAACCCCTTCTCAAACCCCAAAATCTAAACCTTAGACCCATAATTTAGGGTTTTAGGGTTTAGGGAGGTTTTTTTTCAAGGTTTAGGGATAGGGATATTTTAGTGATTTTTTATTTTTTGGGGGATTTTCCGTCCAAATGAATGGAAACCGTCGTTTTATGATAATAAACGAAAGGTATAAGTACGTTTTTGAAGAAAAAAAACGACAGGCACACCGTTTGTGTTAAAAGAAATTGTTTGAGGGCACATTATCGATGTTTCCCCCTTTATCAAACAAAGGCATAGTTTTTTTTTATAAGCTCGGTTTTTATCAAAAATACATTCCTTAAAAAGAACATACGAATCCAAATCCAAGAAGGACAAGGAACAGAACAACACGATATCATACACCCTTTCTTTTTTTGTCTGACAGAAGTTGTTAAGAGCAAGAAGAAGATCAGCGTAGGCGTGATATCCCCATACAAGGCTCAGGTTCATGCGATTCAAGAGAAAATCTCCAAGTCTTATAGTTCTAATAACAAAGGCTTCTCTGTCAATGTTAAATCTGTTGATGGGTTCCAAGGCAGCGAGGAAGATGTGATCATCATCTCCACCGTCAGGAGTAATGTGAATGGTTCGGTGGGCTTTCTTTCCAATTTCCAGAGAGCAAATGTGGCCTTGACCCGAGCGAGGTACTGATTTTTTTCGTGCAGATCATCGGTTTTGGGTGGCTATATGAAGCTAACAAGCTTGCATTGTTGTGTGCAGGTATTGCCTTTGGATAGTAGGGAATGGGTCAACTTTGGTGAGCAGTGACTCTATTTGGAAGAGCTTGGTTATGGATGCGAGAGATCGAGGATGTTTCTTTGATGCTGAAGATGATGAGAGGTTGTCTCGGGCCATGGTAGCTTCGTTGGTCGAGCTTGGCCAGTTCGATACGCTTTTCCAAAGGGATTCTCTACTTTTCAGGAAGTCAATCTGGAAGGTATGGTTTGTATTGTAGTAGTGAATCTGATAGTAATGAAATGAGATATTTACATTTTAGCAGGTTGTGCAGTTTTGTTGGGTTAATTTGTAAAATTACCTTAAAATGAGAAACTCTTTCCAAACTAATCTTCCATTTAATGGATCTTCGGATTTTTTCCTAAGGTTACCAATCGAGTGGGTCCGCCCAGATCGGGGGTAAGGCCAACCCGATTGATAACCTGCATTAAGGGTAAAATCGTAATTGCACAAAAAGAAACAAAGGTCAGCTGGTGTAAGACTTACTTTGCAAATCAACCCGTTTTTGTTGTATTTTGTGTAAATTTATTTTAAAATGACGACCCTACCCTTTCAAAAATAAAAATCCAAAATTTTCATTTCTCTTAAGTTTTTCCATCTTTTTAGATTCAAATAGGAAAAGTAATTTTCTAGGTTAAATCGTCATTTTGAAACAAATGTACGTAAGCTATAACGAAAAATGCAAGTTCAGTGTATGTTTTTGCAATCACCAAGGAAGAGGAGAGGGCAACAATTTACAAAAAAATGATGAATACTCGAGGTACTTTTTTGCCAGTATCCCTAAATTGCTCCAAATGCTGAGTATAGTTCTTGATTCAGGTTTGCTTCTGTGACAAGTTCATGAAGTCCTTGGTAAGGATGAAAGATAAACAGATTAGCAAGGAAGTAGTGTCTGTGATCGAAAAGATTTCACGCGGCTGGCGTCAAGCTCACAAGAGAAGAAGCTCTACCGTCGTCGCTGATGGAGTTTCCTCTCAGGTCTTGGAGAAGTACAAGGTCTGTGGTGGACTGAAGCTGGTTTGGAGTATAGACATCCTCAGGGAAGATTCATATTACACACAGGTGATTAAGGTTTGGGATGTTGTCCCAGACAATGATGTTCCAAATCTAGCCAAGAGTCTCGACATGTTATTCGGGGATTATTCAGCAAGCAAGATGAAGATGTGCACAGATAAATCTATACAAGGGTATGGTTTTGGTTATCTTTGCTTTTCTAATGAAAAAGTCTAACTTCTTTTCTCTTGCATTGGTGTAGAAATCTTGCAGAACCTGAAGATGTGCAGAGTTTGTCGAAAACTCTAGCTTCGATGACGATAGAAGATGAATCAAGTAAGAGGGCTTTGGAGCTTGAGCATTAGGAACATCTGTAGAAGGTGCAGTGATGGAGTTGTGACTAGTACAAGTTTTTGTGGATGGACTTTTGTAAGAACATTTTTGTGGGGAGGGAAAAAGTAGTATGAAATTCATCAAAATTGAAGGGACTTACAGTTTGCTTCTTAGAAATGAAAAGATTATATCATGAAAACCCTTCCTGATTTTCAGGTCGTCAGTAAAGATAAAGGTCAAAGCGATCTCACCTAAAGAATTAACTGATAGAAAAACTCAAGAAGAGACGGATCATTTCTTGAATATTGGACCAAATATATGTGCACATTAATCAAGGCATGAACTACAAACACCAGAAGTGTAACTACATTGTTATCTAGAACAAGTGTCAACTACACAAAAAAATCAAATCAAGAGCAACCTAAGAACTTAAGTGGAAACTGCCCTTTTAACCTGGACTTATGGTTATGCTTCTCCTTCCCATCGACTCTCAGGCAACCGAGACAGCTCCGAAGATCTCTGTTCTCAGCTCTCAGGTGCTCAAGCCGCGACCTCAACTCCTTAATAGTTGCTCTCTTCTCAGCATTTCTTCTCAACAGCTCAGCTTGTTGCCTTATATTCTCCTCCACCAGCTTCGTAACCTGGAACTTGAGCTCACACCAGTTGCTCCCTCCCTCACACCCACCATCGTTGTTCGGAGAATCTGAGTTGTTTTTGAGCTCGCTGGACTTGAGTTCATCTGCAATCTTGTCTAGGTACTCATGATCAAGGTCGTTGGTGCTGTCGAATTCAGAATCT
The DNA here is from genome assembly GCA_036897745.1 of Erodium moschatum. Taxonomy (NCBI): domain Eukaryota; kingdom Viridiplantae; phylum Streptophyta; class Magnoliopsida; order Geraniales; family Geraniaceae; genus Erodium; species Erodium moschatum. Next base: position 3,868 of record JAYMSV010001605.1, on the reverse strand, counting down.
GGGTCTTCGACGACAGATTCAGGATGGGAATCGACATGCTCGAGGTCTGGATCATGGTGAAAGCTCTCTGCTCTGGTTTTGAGCATTGTTAGCTTGGAAGATGAGGGAAAGTGGGTTGATTTGGACCTCAATTGGTCATGTTCTTCAGCCAAAACCCGGTAAGACCTTTCGAGCTCTTCGAGCATCTGGATTAGTTCTGCTCCGCATTCTGCATTTTTTCCTATCATCTTGATCATGGTCTTCATTTTCATGTCCAAGTCTGCAATTCCAAATGGTTTGAGTAGCAAATGAGATTAACTATTTGTATTGGTAGTAATGAAGCAGTAAATCCTAACATGATCCAGATGGTTCACTTATTAGGATTCGAACATGACAATATATTTTGTCTACCCGATCGAGTAATGAGATTAACCATTTGTACCGGCAGTAATGAACCTGAAAATCATAACCTAGTCTAGACCGTTGACCTATTGGGATTTGAACCGAACAATATATTTGTCCGGACCATCCAAATTACTCTATTGGGTAATGAGATTAACCATTTGTATCATTAGTAATCAAACAAATAGATCCTAACTCGATCCAAATTCGTACAGAACAATATATTTTGTTTGGACCGGCCGAATTTTCCACTTGGGTAATGAGATTAACCATTTGTACCCGAGTAATGAACTCGATAAATCATAATTTAATCTAGACGGTTGGTTTATTGGGATTTGAACCCGACAATATATTTGTCTGGACCAGACAAATTACTCTATTGGGTAATAAGATTAACCATTTGTACCAATAGTAATAAAACAATAAACCCTAACTAAATCCAGACAATTAACCTATTGGGATTCGAACAGACCAATATATTTGTCTGGACCAGCCAAACTATCTTGTCGGGCAACGAAATTAGACGATTGGTATTGGATATGATTTAATGATGCAAAACATGTTACTTCACAAAAATCATTGATAAACACATAAGTTGATACATAGAAGAAATCAAAATCACCTGATAGGGTTGTGTGGAGCCATTGAGACCGGTTGTGGCCTCTGCTGGGGCTGCTCCATGGGGAGAGATGTGTTTGGATCTCCATTGACCAAAAATCAGATGATGTTTCTGGGTTTTCCAAGGATCTCTGGTTTCTTCACATCTCTGACTTTGTCTCTGCTATATAAGGAGGTGATGAAGACGATGATTCCTTTTCAAATTCAAACGCAAACTTTAATGAGAATCATATATGTATGTAACTGTCGAGGCTCTCTCTTGTTTAGAGCTTGATTTGCTCCTCACAAATCTTGGGCTTAAAGGAAAAATATATTCTTTTTTTGTAAGGCAACGCAAGGAAAGTAGCCAACCCGGATTGAAAAATAAAGTAGGTGAGTGGAGTGGCACCGACTTCTATCTACTGCTCAGCAGCTTCTTCATTGGGTTTTTATTTTTTTGCTTTTATAAATGGTTATGGAAAGTATTTCTTATATCATTTTAAGAAGATGGTTATTAAATTACAGTATCAGCCCGTGAAGGAATATTTTGTCAAATAATCATCATATTTATGAGAAATTAAGAGGGTTCTTGTGGAAGATATGAACTCTCTAGGTTTTCGTTTTCAAAACCCTTTCTTCTTCCGTATCATCTTCGCCTTGTCTTATTCTCGGCCCTACTGTCATTTCCATCTTCACCTTGCGATCACCATGGCCTCTCGATCACCAAACCCCTTGAATCCTGTTGTTACTACATCCTGTCTACCAGTTTGTCGGTCCTCCATGGTTCGAACCCTTATCAGGTATCGTTGATTGCTACCGCGTGAGATGGAGAATCCCTACTCTAGCGACCAACAAGTCAGGTCGGTTCTCGGGCTCCGCTACCGCGGGTGAGGGGCGATGTGGAGGAAGGTAATGATATCGTCATCCAATGGATCCCACGCACGACTGTTGTGGCCAGGAGTCATCAGGGCCCTATTAGGGCACGACCAGTGACTATGATCTCGTCCCACCCCCACCGAAGGCCCACTGACATCGACCCCTGCCCAAGGCGCAGTCGGGCAACCAAGCAACCTACTGGATCTCAGGAGGAATTTGCACCACGATCACATCCAGTACCGGATTGTTGGTCCCGATCACGCGACCACCCCCAATTTAGGTTTTTCCTTTGAACCGCTCAATGCAGGATGGGACAGACAGGGTTCGAGCTGCTCACCGCGGGTGACAAATATGATGCTGAGGATCCGAGTGGTGATGGACACCCGCCTGTGCTCGGATCATCCGGATGATGAGGATAACCACCGTCCAGACACATGGTGGACGGAGGACCGCCGGCATGGACCTACTCCTACGAGCGGGCCAAGGGGCTGGAGGGAGGAACCCGGTTTGTATCCCTCCCTTTCCACGGGATGATGTTTCTGGCCCTCTATCCACCGCACAGGGGACCCCGCTGGTACTTCTCCTCTCCAGGAACGGAAGGGCCCGATATCCCTACCCAGGGTAGCCCGGAATCTACGGACACTGTCGGGATAAATGACCCTGATGGGGCAGGAGCGAGGCACGATGAGATGCCTCATGGGTCGCCATGAGTCACCTAGGGCACCTCGAGGTGATTGTGAGGAGCCACACCCCCGCTCATATGAATCAGACACCGTCTGATTCTCAGCCTCCTCCTTTCCCTCACATACTCTTTGATCGCTTGATACGACATGGTAATATCGATCAAGTCGAGACGGGGAAAGCTTCAAAGATTGTCAGAGCTCAGTACGGTTGGAATAGGGAACCACCCCTAGCATTTCCCTAGGTCAAACCGAGTATTTAAGTATATGATCAGTGTTTCGACCGTCACTGAAACTATATCTCTTCATGTTAGTTCAATTTGACGTTTGTACGGTCTTTACAACCTTTTTACTTCCATATCAATAAAAGTGTCGCCTGTTTGCTCAAAAAAACTGTTCTTTTGGTGGAATTATCATCACAATTTCATTCAAGCTGGGGAAATTTAGGAATGGGGATAGTTGCTTCATCAAATCACGGTCTTCTAACCATTTTCGTGGCCTAAAATCTATCTTGAAACAGTATTTTGATTTATCTAATTTAGAGACAATATTATATTTTCGATTGTTGGGAAATTGTTCCGGTTATCTATATTTTGTGACAAGTTATTGTCATGTATTTTGTTTTTTGTATTGTTTATAACGGAATTAAAGACCCATAGAAAATATTATACGAAGAGTGACCTGAAGTTAGTGCCTGAAACAGAATATAACTAAAAATTTCATAACACTCAATAGAAAGAAAGTAGCCAACAAGAGTTACTTTGGCCTTAAGTGTACCATGACAATGGTATCCGCCTCAGTCTGAGCCGCGTGAAGATAGCTAGTTATGCATGATGTACCAACGTTGGAACGTTGAATGCATCAGACATAGACTATACAAGTAACCATGGAATCAGTCAAGGCGTCCTATTGCGGCTTCGTATGAATCTTCTCATAAGAATCCTTTAGGATGAAGTTCACTACAAACTTGCAGGCTCATATATGAATAGAGTTGCTAACCCAAGACCTGGATGCTTGTCGTGTGACATCTTTAGGGATCTTGTACTACTAAGAGAACAAGCGGAGAATTCCCACGGACTATTGTTGTCGTCCCAAGCACATCGGCTTCACCCTCGACGAACATGGTTGATTCTATGACCTCGTACTCAGCCCGACGAGGATCCTCTTCTTAGCTCATAACTTCCATTTCTCCATCTATCGACATGACTCAATTGAAATGAGATTCCATGAGAATGTAGATGTTCTGAGGAGTATACCTCATGACATTGCGTGTCGATGAACCCCAAATTAACGTTGCGACTTGCGACCATGGCTTTTTTGGTCGACACGCCCCT
>JAYMSV010001604.1:0-12471 GCA_036897745.1 Erodium moschatum | reverse complement strand
TCCCGGCCCCGCCCCCTCCGCCCCCGGCGGCGCGTCATTCGACGCGCTCAATCGCATCATCGCCGACCTGTGCGCCCGTGGCTACCCTAAGGTTGGTGCTCACATTCGCTTCTCCTTTTCCGTGGATTAGGAAATGGAAGGAAATTTGGAGCTTAGGGGTGATTTTTAGTTGAATTGGGGAAGTCTAGAGCTGTTGTGTGTTGATTTTTCCTTGTGGGTTTGGCAATGTGTTGGGTTTTGGATGAATAGAGCTGGTGTGTGTTGCTTTTTTCCTTGTGGGTTTAGCAATGTGTTGGGTTTTGGATGAAAAGTTTGGAGCTTTATGCTAATTGATGATACCAATTGAATGTGGTGAGCTGAAACACCTTTGTCTTGTACATTTTTGGTCTGGTGTTTGGGCTGGGGGTGATTAGCATTACATGGGTTTGTGCTCATCTATCTTATGCTTACATTTTATTGGAAGGAGAGGTGAGAGAGAACCATAATAAATTCAGCTCTTAGGTGTTACCTTGTAAAAATTGCATCACTGGTAGTAGGCTCATTGCAGTTAATATGGGTTAAGATCATGTTGCTTTCTTATGTTAGCTTTAGGACACGGGTTTTTGTTGTCTTCTGGTTGTTCGCTGCTTTAGTACATTTCTTTGCCTGCTGTGTTGAAAATTTTATACTATAAGCAGGAGGGAGCTTCACTAGCCTTAAAGAAGCATCTGGAGGAAGCAGCTCGTGATCTGAATGGAGAGGCATTCTCACGTTACATGGATCAACTGTATGATCGAATATCCTGTCTCTTGGAAAGTAATGACGTTTCTGATAATTTGGGAGCTTTAAGAGCTATTGATGAGTTGATTGATGTGGCACTTGGCGAAAATGCCACCAAGGTTTCGAAATTTTCTAATTACATGCGGACGGTCTTTGATGTAAAACGCGATCCTGAAATTCTGGTGGCTGCTAGTAGAGTCCTTGGTCATCTAGCCAGAGCTGGCGGGGCAATGACTGCAGATGAAGTAGAGTACCAGGTTTGTTGCTACTTTTTTCTGTTGGTAATATGGTTTTCAGGGAGCAGTTTCTTTCTGACATGTCTTGTTTCCTAAGGTGAGAGTTGCTTTGGATTGGCTTCGTGGGGATAGAATTGAATATCGCCGTTTTGCTGCTGTCCTAATCTTGAAGGTAAGTCTAATGTTCTTTTTGGTGTCTTGTCATTCGTGTTCTTGCATTGATATGTGAGATTAGATGCTAGTAATTGGGCTTTTGTAAGAGTTCGGATAGAAACTTTTAGGGTTAATTGTAGATAGTTGTAGTTGGATGTAAAAGTTTAAAGTTGAGGGTAGTAATGTGCAAAAAATGTATGAGCAATAGCTATCTGCAATTAACGCCAGTTTCTATGGACAACATCAAAACACTAGCCTTTGTCCTTTCAGAAATCTTCAGTCTGTTTGAGTTCTGATCTTCATGGAAATTGACTTCCTCACTTCAAAGGAGTTACTGAACCCATACACTTTTCTGACCACAGGAAATGGCAGAAAATGCTTCTACAGTATTCAATGTTCATGTGCCTGAATTTGTCGATGCTATATGGGCTGCATTGAGGGATCCCACATTAGCTGTACGGGAGCGAGCTGTGGAGGCATTGCGTGCTTGCCTTCGCGTTATTGAAAAGCGAGAGACACGTTGGCGTGTGCAGTGGTTAGTCCATATACTGTGAAGTTCATTGTTAGTTTAAATGATATCATGTTTTTTATGAGATATTATCTTCCATGAAGAACATAGTTACTACAGTATAACAAAATATCTGAACTGTTGGACTATGTACTTATTTTTGGCCTCATACTTGATTGACTTTGATTTTTGTTTTTGCTTTATGCCGTGTCGAACTATGAGTTTATCTTTTTCTTGTGGCAGGGATTTTAGGTTGTTTTTGTCTACTTAATAATGGTTGGGTAAAAATGCACCTATTCACAGCATACATGGTTCCTTACTCGCAGTTGGAGAACTCTTGAGGTTTGTAAATATGGTTGAATTAATCCAGTCAATAAAACTATAAAGTTATGTGTTTTAACATTTGTAAGAACAATAAGATATTTGGTGTTCTGTGCCGCTGTAAAGATATTTAATATTTATACAGATAAGATATTTGATTAATTTGTTTAACCCTAATTCTGATTGACATGAGTGATAATATGATAATTTAGTTACATATTAGTTGAATTTGGTTGAGTAAGATATTAAGCATTGTAAACTGTCCTGGAGGAAATGATTATTAAAGTGGAACATATAGATCTTATATCCTCGAAAGCATTGTAGAACAATTATTTACTCTTCACATGCACAGAAATACGGGTGAGTTCATGATGTCAAGATACAGGGAAGTTGCTGATATTGTACTCAGATACCTTGAGCACCGTGACCGGCTGGTTCGCCTTAGCATAACTTCGCTGCTACCCCGAATTGCTCATTTCCTGAGGGATCGATTTGTTACAAACTATTTGACGGTTTGTTTTCTTTGTTTTACTCCTTGCATATTGTTCTAACTGAAAGCTATACTTGCAAGTAGTTAAGCTTAACTTGTGTTATGGAAATTGCAATTTCTTCCAGATATGCATGAATCACATTCTTGCAGTTCTGCGAATTCCAGCTGAACGTGCCAGTGGGTTTGTTGCCCTTGGAGAAATGGCTGGTGCTCTAGACGGGGAACTCGTCCACTATTTGCCGACAATTACTACTCATTTACGCGATGCGGTATGTCAACCGCTGTTGGATAAGATCATTTTTTTGCCATGATTTTCGATTGATGCTCTTGCATTCTCTCCTCAGTTCCTCTTCCTGCCGTTTTGATATGATATGAATTGTCCACGAACGGAAAACTATTCTTCAAAATATTATGAACTTTAGACTATCTTTTGTTTGCAAAATTGTACACAGTTGATTTCTGTCAGTCTTGAAACAAAATGACTATTTTACCCTTGGACTTTGTGGAAAATAACAAATCTGTCATAAGTAATTGATATGATGAAAATTTTAAGAATTAAAATGATGATGAATAATGAAAGTCAATATTTATTTTTCATTTCAAGGTCAATTTTGTCATTTTTAAAAATAAAATAAAAAGTTCATCCATTTTAAGAGAATATTCTTGCATTTCCGCCCATTTTAACAGATTTTTAGTCTGCAATGTCTCAAACAAAGGGTAGTTTAAAGTTGGGTAGTTTTACTTGCGTGGGCGATTCATTGAGGTAGTTTTAAGGAGTTCCCCTATGATATATAACAGGAACACTTATGCTTATTTTATTTTGTAGATTGCTCCGCGTAAAGGTAGACCCTCACTCGAGGCTTTGGCTTGTGTCGGTAACATTGCAAAAGCCATGGGGAAGGATATGGAACCTTATGTCTCTGGTCTTTTAGAAGTTATGTTCTCTGCTGGTCTTTCCTCCACACTTGTAGAAGCCCTCGATCAAATAACTGTCAGGTATACTTTGCTAATCATCAAAGTTTTCTTCATGTTCTGTTGACATTGCCTCAACTTTCTAAAATAATGGAGTCTTAATTTCAGTATTCCATCTTTGCTGCCTACCATTCAAGACCGGCTGCTTGATTGCATTTCAATGGTTCTCTCAAAATCTCATTATCCATTGACAAGAGCAGCTGTTGTGCCTGTGAGAATAAGTACTGTGCCTACCCCTCAGCAAGTTTCAGACCTAAGCAGTCCATCCCACGTTCAACTGGCTTTGCAGACTCTTGCTCGCTTCAATTTCAAGGTTTGTGCAAGCGTTGTCCAATATATAGGTTTATTGGTTTGGAGATAATAACATCTCCTCTTTCTAGAGTTTGGAACACTAAGGAATTCCAGTTTATGATATATATTTGGGAAAATCTCACTCAACTACCCTTAAGTATGCACCATTCTGAACTAACTACCCCTATGTTTATAAAGTTTTTGACAACCCTCTTAAAGTTTTGTCTCAATTTACCGGAATCCCGTCAGCTTTTGGATGTGAAATGACGAAAACACCCTTATTTTGTAATTAATTTTTACATGAGGCTATTTTTGTCATTCCACACTTAGAAGGTGATGGAATTGGGGTAAAATGAGACTAAAAAAGCTTAAAGGAGTTGCCAAAAACTTTTTAAACTTAGAAGTAGTTAGTTGAGAATGGTGCATACTTGGGGGCAGCTGAGAGATTATCCCTATATATTTTGCTTCTCCTAGGAAAGTCCGTTTACAAATCCAGATAAAATAAACTTAATCATTTTCTCCCACTTAAAATAACATTTTATGGCAACCAAATGTCTAAATAAGCAGTTTTCTTATTGATTAAACCTATTGAGAAAACACAAAAATGGCTCAAATTGTTCTCCTTGAGACAAGTGAAGCTGAAGTCTGGTTTTACTTGTAGTATCAGAGTGTCACTCTAAAGCTAATGGGTCTTATAGGGTCATGAGCTTCTGGAGTTTGCGAGAGAATCAGTTGTTCTGTACTTGGATGATGAGGATGCGACTACGCGAAAAGATGCCGCCCTGTGTTGTTGTAAATTAATTGCAAATTCTTTCTCTGGTACAACATGTGCGCCGTTTGGGACTGGTAGGTCCAATCGAACTGGAGCAAAGCGAAGGCGTCTTATTGAGGAGGTTTGATTTTCAAAATCATACATGTACTTTGGCGTTGTGTTTATGTGATCATTTACTAAAACAGATAGGATTAGTACTCTGACACACATGCTCAAAAATTGGGTGGATGTCATTATAGTTGGAGATTTAAATATTTGCTTTGTTCCTCCAGAATCACAGTGTACCTACTACCTAGTAGGCAGTACAACAACCATATGTATCATTGTTACTTTGCTCAGTGCCAGATAGATATTAGTTGTTTATTGATATGTGGCTTTCTGCAGCTTGTGGAAAAGCTTCTAATTGCTGCCGTAGCAGATGCTGATGTTATTGTCCGCCATTCTATCTTTTCGGCTCTTCATGGAAATAGAGGCTTTGATGATTTTCTGGTGCAGGCTGATAGTCTCAGTGCAGTTTTTGCTGCCTTAAATGATGAGGTATGCTGATTTGAAGTTGTATTTGACCATGTGATGATGATGCCTTGACTATCAAGAAAAGCCGGTTTTCTATCCCCAAAACCAGCATTAAAGTTTTTTTTTCAAGTTTCATGCAACTTCTTTTGAAATGATCCCTCTATTTTTTTCCCATGATTATGTGCTGGAATGTATTTACGTATGTTTTTTTCGCTTTAATGTGTTGCTTTTTATGATTTCTAAGAAGTTATTCTTGCCTCAGGATTTTGATGTTAGAGAGTATGCAATCTCATTGGCTGGGAGGTTATCAGAAAAAAATCCGGCATATGTTCTTCCCGCTCTTCGTCGCCATCTTATACAGTTGCTGACTTATCTAGAGCAGAGGTGATATATGGCTATAGTTTTGTACCTGGTCTAAAATGTTGATTCGTGGCTATCTGAGCCAGTGAGGTTTAGATTTCTATTGTTATGTCAGCAGTGCAGATAGCAAATGCAGGGAAGAAAGCTCAAAGTTACTGGGTTGTCTAATACGCAATTGTGAACGATTAATACTTCCCTACATAGTGCCAGTGCATAAGGTTAAGAAGTCTGGTGTTGTTTATATCAGTTCTTTGAGCTCTGTATTTCTCTTGCTTATATGGTTCTCTCTGTTTTCCAGGCTCTGGTTGCAAGACTCATGGAAGGCACTGGGGCCAATGCTAATAATGGGATTATAAGCGGAGTTCTTGTTACTGTTGGGGATCTTGCTAGAGTGGTGGGTGAAGTTCAGCTTCTTAGCTTAAAATGAAGGGTAAATTGCAAATAACTACCTTTATGAATTGCCCACAAACACATGAACCCATTGTAAATTTCCACGAACACATGAACCCATAGTAAATTTCCTCCGACACATGGCTACCCTTATTCCACGTATCACCGTTGTACAAAATAGATAGAAACTATCAAAATTTTCTATTTTGTTCGTCACATGAGTTTAAAATTTTATAATATTCCAAAACTACTCATTCTCATCCTTTAATCTTCCGATTTCAATATAATTCCGTGGAGGATTTCGAGAATGGAATCAAATTGAAATCGGAGGAGTAAAGTGTGAGAGTGAGTAGTTTTAGGATATTTTAAAATTTACACTCACATTTCGATTGTTTCTGTCTATTTTGTACAACGGTGACACGTGAAAATCCATAAGAGTAGTTATGTGTGTGGAAAATTTACTATAGGGTCATGTGCTTGTGGGCAACTCATAAAGATAGTTATGTGCAATTTACCCTAAAATGAAACATTTTGATTTTCTTTCTTCTTTTATCTCTACTTTTTGGGGATGGTTTTTCCAGAGGTAAGGAGATGGTGTATGGTTTGCATATTCTGATGTGGCAAGCTAAGAAGGTATATTGCATTGAATGCTTTGGGTGGAGTATTATTCAAGCATTTCATGATTGGTTGTAAAGGAACAGTTCTTGTTGTTTGAGGAGTTCGTCTTAAGCATTTTTGCCATACATTCTGATGAATACCTTGGCCAGATCGCTAATTATCTATTACTGGTTTATTTGATTCGTGGATTTATAGGGCGGCTTTGCAATGCGGCAGTATATTGCTGAACTTATGCCTTTGATTGTTGAAGCATTATTGGATGGAGCAGCGGTCACAAAACGTGAAGTGGCAGTGGCAACGCTTGGTCAAGTTGCACAAAGCACAGGGTCAGTATCATGTCTCTTATGTCATTATCTGGTTTGTAAATGATGTTTGTCTGAACTAGCTCTATTCAATCCCAAAATATAACAAAAAAGTTTGGTTATATCTTTTTCTATATCTTTCAAATTGTGAAAATATCGGCATTTTGAATTTTCCGGGCAGTGAAGTTCTAGAACCAGTCACAGTAGACCTGGCCAAGCTGGTTTATGTGATCTACGAAACAAGACCCTTAGATTTTCTTGCACATGGCAATCTATATTTCAAATATCTTGTGTTTACATAAAAGTCATGACAGATTCCTCGTTATTTATTTATTTTTCTAGTCACTCGGGTCTGATTTTATTAGTGGACTCCAATACTTGAGTTGGGCACTTAGGCTAAATCCTTCCATATATTGGAGACTAGGCTAAACACTAGAGCTTCTTGAATGTGTATTGCCCATGTATTCTAATAAGTTTTTTTTTTCCTATAACTTTGACAGATATGTTATAACTCCATACAACGAGTATCCGCAGTTGCTTGGCTTGCTCTTGAAATTGCTGAATGGTGAATTGGTGTGGTCTACGAGGCGTGAAGTACTAAAGGTAGCTATTAAGCCTATTATGAACTAGAATGCTCGGTTGTATCGTTAAGATATGTTTCAATGCCAAAATTATTGTTGGGGTCCCCCAGGTTCTTGGTATCATGGGCGCTCTAGATCCCCATGTACACAAAAGAAATCAGCAAAGTTCACCGGGATCACATGGAGAGGTCGCCCGTTCAGCTAATGATACAGGTCAACACATTCAATCCTTGGATGAACTACCTATGGACCTGTGGCCATCATTTGCGACATCGGAGGATTATTTTTCAACGGTATGATATTAACATAACACATACTCACCTCTTCCAAAATAAGTGTCCATATTGTGTCAAATAATTGTCCCAGAATAATTATCCGGCATAATCTCACTCAGCTACCCCTAAGTATGCACCATCTTGTGTCAAATATTTTATCGTCTTGATGTTCTATTGTTATTTCAGGTTGCTGTCAATTCTCTTATGCGAATTCTGAGGGATCCTTCACTTGCCAGTTACCACCAAAAGGTGGTCGGATCTCTCATGTTCGTATTCAAGGTATGCTGGATGTAAAACGCTGTTGAGTTATTTTTGATGCACTATTTAATCATTAATGCAATTTTGTTTATTATCTAACATCAATTTGGTTCTTATTTGCGAGGTTAGTCAATGGGTCTTGGTTGTGTCCCATATTTGCCCAAGGTTAGTATGCTTACCTTTTCAGTTCTAATTAGCCTTCATTGTTTTTATTGGACTTTAGTTTCTTTCTAAAATATGAAACGTGATGAGAATTGCTAAACTTAATCCAACCCAAAAGCTTAAGCTATTAGGTGGAGGGCTCAACTAGTATATCAAGTGGTCACTAAATCCACATTCTTTCAACGTGGGGCATAACAGAAAAAGGGTGGAAACATATGAAACTTAATCTTATCGCCTAATGAAAACAACACCAGTATAATATGGGAAATTGTATTTAACTGTGGATGTCTTCCACTAAGATGGAATTTCAAATTATATTTCAGATTATTGATGTGTACTTCACTAAGCTGTGATTGCTTCTTACCTCTTTGGCTCCTTTTACCCGTAGGTTTTACCCGATCTCTTCAACACTGTTCGTACATGTGATGATTCCCTGAAGGATTTTATAACATGGAAGCTTGGAACACTGGTGTCTATTGTGCGTCAGGTATGTTGTAATGTCATGAAATTGTTTAGATGCTAATGACGGCTTAGATTTTATCCCAAGATCTTATGAAGTTTGATCTTCTATGCAGCATATACGTAAATATCTGCCAGAGTTGCTCTCCTTAATTTCTGAGCTATGGTCATCTTTCAGTTTGCCAACAACTAAACGTCCTGCACTCGGCTTCCCAGTAAGTACTTGCTGTTACTGCAGTATAGTTGCTTGCATTGAGTTATGTATGCTGCTTAATCTAGTTGTACTTGCAATTCTCTCTCTCTACAGAGAGAGAGACTCATTTTTTTTTTACTTTATTGTTTCTTTTTTTACTTTCTCAGGTATTGCATCTGGTGGAACAACTTTGCCTGGCTCTGAATGATGAATTCAGAACATATCTTCCTGGCATTCTTCCATGTTGTATTCAAGTTTTGAGTGATGCAGAACGGTGCAATGACTACAGCCATGCTCTCGATATCCTACACACCCTTGAAGTTTTTGGTGGTCAGTATTCATTTTGTTGAATTCTAAAATACGAAAGATTATTGATTGATAACTTAATTCTGAATTGATACTGAATTACAAATTATGATCCCTTTATATCAGGAATAAGCACACTAAATAGGAAATGAACTAAGATAAGTAAACATACTACTAATTAGTTAACAACTAATAATAGGAAATAACTCCAACATGTTTATTTATGATATTACACGTGGCAATATTCAACATATGGTTGAAAATATGAGGAGACATAAGATGGCTAAAAACATTCCAGTGGAACTTAAAAGTATGGAGTAAGTATTCCACAAATTGAATTTTATTTATGTTTGGGATGGTTATGTAAGACACTTGTTCTCTTTTCTCTTTTCTCTTAGAGGAGATGGAAATCAATAGAAAAATAAAGAAAGAACCCATGACATAGGGTAACTATGTTCTAGGTTGATGTGGAAGTAGGACTTTAATATTTTAACAAATTAGTGAAGAACATAAGAGGTTGTTTCAAATATTACTATTATGCTATGATATTCATTGAATCACTTCTGTATTGCTGTTGCACTGTTCAGGTACATTGGATGAGCATATGCATCTGCTTCTTCCTGCACTCATTCGGCTATTCAAAGTAGATGCTTCAGTGGATATAAGACGGGCTGCTATTAAAACTTTGACAAGGTTGATCCCACGTGTACAGGTCTGTAAACAACAAGCTTCAGAGTTGTACTCGTTGCATGTTTGTATTCTTTATTTAAATTCTTGTAATCCTTATGTTTGGTTTCTTATCTAATGCTTTTGCTTCAGGTTACAGGTCATATATCTTCTCTTGTGCATCATCTGAAACTAGTATTGGATGGGTTAGTTTCTCTTACCTTGCTTTCAGATTACAAATCATATTATATTATTCTTTTTGTTTGATTGTGCTGTGATATATATAGGAGTCAGATCTGTTTCCACATTTTTTTTAAATTTGAAATGTTCAATTTATATTATTATTTTTTTCATGTGTTGTGGGGTGATAAGTAAATTTCCTTTCTTCCTATCTTATGCTTTTACAGGATGAACGATGAGCTCCGAAAGGATGCTGTTGATGCACTCTGTTGTCTAGCTCATTCCCTTGGGGAGGACTTTACCATTTTTATCCCTTCAATACACAAACTATTGTTGAAACATCGTTTGAGGGTCCTTTCTCTAACCTTGTTTTAAGATTTATATTCTCTTAACTTGAGAAACCTCAATTGTTTTTTTAAGATTTTACCTTTTTTTCAGCATAAGGAGTTTGAAGAAATTCAAGGGCGCTTGAAGAGACGTGAACCATTGATTTCAGGAAGCACAGCTGCCCAACGGTTGAATCGAAGGGTCCCGGTGGAGGTTATTACTGACCGACTTAACGATGTTGAGATTGACCCGTATGAAGATGGGCCTGATGTGCAGAGGCATCTTAAAGGCCATCAGGTATCTCTCCTTTATGCATACATGCTCTGTATTTTTTTAATGAGCAATTTATTTAAATGTTTCAAGATTTGGGCTCAAAACCTTGCCACTCGACCCCCATCTTGTGAGAAGCCCAACAAGGGCTGAATAGAGAAAGGGCGAGAGAGGCCCAAAGGGAAGTTGGGAGGTGAAGAAATAAGAAGTGAGGTACCATCGTTGGGACTTGAACCTGGGTCACCAAGACCGAATTTCAAGTGCTTGACCAGTTGGACAAACGAGCTTTGGTTGATTGTTATCTTGTAAATCACTGTTGCTCCATAATTTTGACTTAGACGAGTTTCATGCAGGTCAATGATGCTCGATTACGTACTGCTGGGGAGGCCTCTCAGCGCAGTACTAAAGAAGATTGGGCAGAATGGATGAGACATTTTAGCATTGAGCTTCTGAAGGAATCTCCTTCTCCAGCCTTACGGACCTGTGCAAGGCTTGCACAGCTGCAGGTATGCCTAATAGTTCAATTCGGTGCTCTAAAACTCAGGGAAACTTAACCACCGAGTTTGATAAGTGAAAGTCGGTCAACTTTTTTTTTAATATAAAAAACATGTTATTTATGCTTATTGTTGTTTGAACTTGTTTCTTAGGTTATTTTTGCAATGGGTTGTTCTTTTGTTTTAGCTCATTAAGTTGTTTGGAACTATTGTATTTTACCAAACTATTGTTATCTTTGTCTTTAACATATGTGTATATATATATATATATATAATACAAACGAGTTTTTGCGATATCTCCCCGATTAGTCAAACAAATCTTTATTCGTCGCCTTGCCGAGTTTGGGCCTATCTGAGATTTAGAACCTTGGTTCAATTCAGACATTGTTCCTCGGGAGTTTTTCTAACTGTGCAATTTTGCAGCCTTTTGTTGGACGGGAGTTGTTTGCTGCTGGTTTTGTGAGTTGTTGGTCTCAGCTGAATGAGGCTAGTCAGAAACAGTTGGTTCGAAGTTTAGAGATGGCATTCTCATCTCCAAATATTCCTCCTGAAATTCTAGCTACCCTGCTAAATTTGGTATGTCTTTTTATGCACATGGAATGTTCATGTGAGTTATATACCAAGGCGTGAGCATATAAATAGGAAATGTAGAAATGCCATGACCACAATCTCAATGATTCCATAACTACCTATAAAGCATTTTGATTAGATGTACCAAGACTTCATAAAAGATAAACTATTAAAAGACTAAAATGGCATATTTTGAGATTAGGGTCAAGGGTACTTTTGTCATTGTCTGGCGAAAAAGAGCTATGCTATTTTTTTTTTTGAAACTTGCGGTAGCTCCAAAATGAATTAGGAACTCGGTTGTATCATCATCATTTTGTTTTCCTGGTAGTTTTCAACTATGTAATTCCACAATGGGATATTTATTTAACATTGATTCACAATCCGAGTTGCAGGCTGAGTTCATGGAGCATGATGAAAAACCACTTCCTATAGACATCCGTTTACTTGGTGCTCTTGCAGAAAAGGTGAGCTTAAACTTCTTCTAATAGTTGTCTTAGAGAAAATAACAGTTGCTTTACAGTACATCTGTAATGTTTCTTCTAAGAGTACTAGTTTTAGAAGTTCTATAAATTTTCAAACTATTATACCTCATGTCAGTGTCGAGCATTTGCGAAAGCCTTGCATTATAAAGAAATGGAGTTTGAAGGAGCACGCTCCAAGAAGATGGATGCTAACCCCGTTGCTGTAGTTGAAGCTCTAATACATATCAATAATCAATTGCACCAGCATGAGGTCGGCTCTATCTTATTATACTATATTTTAACCAGGCTTGCCATTTCAATGTGATCTTTCTGGATCCTTAGACATATCATTTATCAGTTTATTGACAATCTTTGTTTGATCAGGCCGCTGTTGGGATATTGACCTACGCCCAACAAATTCTGGATGTTCAACTCAAGGAGTCATGGTAATCTTGCTTTCGTACTCTCTTGATCCACATCTTGTTTATGAATTTTAACTTATCGGTCTTAATTAGAAAAAAAGAGGGAAATATTTTATATTTTTCTGTACAGTATTCTCATTTCAGTTTATCGGCCTCATTTCT
>JAYMSV010001603.1:0-12474 GCA_036897745.1 Erodium moschatum | reverse complement strand
TTCTTTTTTTCGCTATAAACACTTGTTTTATCAACACTAAACTCTAGTTTATCACCTCATTATCAAAATTGAACATAGTTTTTATCCACTTATCACTTGTTTTTTATCACCTCAGTATACTTTTTATTAACTTTGAATACTAGTTTTATCGTTCCGATATGAAGCATTTATCAGTGAACATCTATCAACACTCAACACTAATTTTATCATACCAATATAAATATTTTTTAATTCTTCAACATATATTCAATATGTTATTTGATAGATAAGAAAACAAATATTGGTTCAAGCTTGAAGCTAATAAGATGATATTCAAACAAGCCTGAAGCTAAAAAAAATATTGGTACAAGCTTCAAGAAAATATGTCAAATGAAAATAAGACATTGGAATGAACCACAGTACAACGTGCTGAAATAAGGCTATTTAATGGTCTCCAACTCAAAGACAACTCAAATACATGTTTAGGCCCATTCAAAGCAACGGAACTACTTGAAACATAAATTTTTATACCGTAATCAGGACTACCAAACAGATATATAGATGTATATGAGAAGCCATTCAGCAAAGCTCATATTTAGCATACCAAAAGATGATATCAACAATTTTTTTTGCAAACAAAAACAACTTAAAATCATCTTAACGGAATATCCATAAACAGCAAGCCACGTGGTTTCAAATTGCCTGCCTGTATATTTCTTGAGTTTCTAACCCATTGCATACTTCTGGGTCCACGATCGAGCTGTGGCCTCGTACTTGGCTCTGTCCGTCTTGTAAGTATGAGCTATATCTGGCACCAAAGGATCGTCGGGGTTTGGATCTGTCAGCAGAGAGCATATTGACAGAAGAACCTGAAACCAATATTAATTTGAAGTTATTGTATGAGAATAAAGCCCAAACTGTAAAACATGTAGTTGACTGATATCAATGATATATGATAGGACTGATGTATAAAGCACGGAGCTGAGTACCTTGGAAACGGTAAGCGCAGGGCTCCATTGCTCCTTGAGAATGTCAAGACAGATACTACCGTTGCTGTTGATGTTAGGGTGGTACACTTTTGTTCTGAAAGAAACCTGAATACATGAATCATATCAGACAATCTACTGTAAACAGAGCCTTTAAGTTTCAAAAACACAATTAAGCATAGAAATACTAACCAAAAGGGGTAACCAAATAATCTTTTATATTGGACAAAAACAGCAACATTACATAACATGATTGGGTATATTTGGAAACAAGATAGTATACTTGATCATCTCCATAGAAAAGAAGTATAGACGATTTAATTGAGATGAAGAATAGAAAAAATGCTAAAATGCCATTTTATAATACTGAAAAGTACCCCTCTGCCCATCACTTACGATTCAAAAGAGGGGAAAGCAAGTAAGAACCCGAGCTATGTCAAAAAATATAAATATAGAACTCATGTAACAATTGCTAGCATCCCACATCTGGCAACAAATATAACTTACCATTGCACGCCTGATTTTAATAACAAAATTAGAAACACAAAATTCCAATTCAACAGAAGCAAGCAGCTTAAGTTGATGCTTTCTATCATTCAAATAATGTGAAAATAAAATAAATACATCGGACTATAGAATAAACAAATCCACAAGCACATATGAGACTAGGGGAGAGAGATAATGAATCCAAAAAAAAGTGTTTACCTTGGGTGGCTTGAAAGGGTAATCAGGTGGGAAGTGTATGGAGACTAGGAAAACACCACCCGCATAAGGGCTATCTGCTGGGCCCATAATTGTTGCTTGCCAGTGAAACATATCATCACCAACAGGACCTATAATACACAAAACAGCAAAATACATATAAAAGCTATGCAAACTCATATTAATCTGAGCTAGTGAACTACTAAAACCATGCAATTCCCTTTGAGCATTTCATTCAGTATCTTTCTTGCCATCATGTATTGGTAAAAGAAACACAAAGATATTTATCAATGCTCCAAAAGCGAACACACAACCATACGGTTAATATCCAATCCCTTTTACTATCAAGGAATTTACAAAAAAATTGTTCAATAGAGAAACCTTAACATAGTAAAGGTGGCATCTATACTGAAATCCTGACCACACTTAACACCAAACACATAGGTAACACATGTGACAGATGAAAACAAAATGAAGAATAAACTGAGGTATGTAATGAACAAACCAGCACTGCATGAAGCAGGAGGGTCCTTCTGCAGGTCCTTCAACTCCTTATTAATCCTCTTGGAAGCCATTGCACAAGCTCTAGAGCCAAAACAAAACAATTTTACCATTCAGAATGAACCTTCTACTTAAAACAGAACACTTCTGCATCAATGCGAATGAAAAAAACCAACACTTTTCCAACATAATCGTCCAAAGGCTTAACAAAAGACTCAATTTTGCACCATCATTGTTCTCACATTACCATATCCGAATTTCTACCAACCAAATAAAACATTCAACACCACAATAAAAAAAAAAAACATTCTAAGACTAGCAGACTACTAAAACATGATCGATCCACACAACACCCTAAATCTGGATGAAACAGGAGGATGCTACATTTCAAAACCCTAAAGCCCATCAGAAATCGGGATCAGAGCCATATAAAATCGACCAATGTTACTCGAATAAGTGACTCATTGCTTGCGATCACTAACCTCTCTCGCTAGGGTTTGATCAAAAGGCCAGGAGACGAACAGCGTAACGTGATCGAAGGAGGAGATGGAGCAGTTTCTGTGAGGGCTGGCTCTTATATATAACGTTTGAGGTGGCTGGCTCTGGCACGTAATCTTTGCCGTGCACGTAGGAAAACGATCTTTGGGCCTTTCTATCTAGAAGAATCTTATAGGCATTGGGCTTTTTGGCCCATACTGTAAAACCATTTTGAGGAAGGCCTGCATGATCTGAGTCCAAGAAGCGGATCCAAATACAAATGCGGTGTATTTCTACGACTCTGCCCCAAATCTCGGAGTCGGCGAAGCTCACCGGAATGGGCACCAAACACAAGAAGAGGAGCAAACACAGAGACGACTCGTCTACATCGCCGTCGAGCTCCGGCTCCGACGAATCGGAGCCTTCCTCGAAGCGCCGGAGGCGGAAGGACCGGGACAGAGGCGATGAAAGTCCGAGGAGGGATAGGGATAGGGAGAAGAGGAGGAGAAGAAAGGAGAAGGTAGAGCGAGAAAGGGAGAGAAAGAGGAGGAAGCGGAGGAGAGAAGGTAAGAAGAGGAGAGATGATTCCGATTCCAGTGATGCTTCTGGTTCTGGTCGTGACGGTTCAGAGCCGGAGAGACCTAGGCTTGAGCCGGAGGCTGCGTTGCGAGATATGCTGGCAGAGTTTCCCAATGTTGGGGATGACTTGAAGCAGGTATTGTTATTCTCTACGATCGATCAGACCATTCTCTTAGCAGTTTCATTCATTCAATTAGTTTGTTATTTTTTTTTGGATGAATCGAATGCAATAGATTCTATTGCGCAAATTAATTTGGAATTTGAGTTCGGTGTTTGAGGTATACATGTGGAATTGGGAACGTTTAGAGCAGGGGAACCAGAAGAACCTGGAATTGCTAGTTATAACAGTGATGCAATTATTTGGATCCTTAGATAGGTCAAAATTTATAGAAGAGAGTATGATTTAGAAGTTTATAGATTTGATCTCACATATGGGAACTTAGATCATCTGCAATGAGTTAGACATGCTACATGCAAATTGTCATCAAATTCCCCTATTCCTCCTTCAAATCTTCAAATTCTTCATCCAAATATTCAGGATATCTTCTTAGGCTATTTTAATTCTGAAATCGTCAGTGAACAGTATAACTCAGCCCAAAAATTCAAAATCGTAGAAAACAATATCGGAAACACACACGATTGTAATTCAGCTAAATTTGTTACCCGAAGTAGAGTGGTATCCAAGGCTAAACCAGTAACCCCACGACATGATTGTTGGTTTTGGAAGAAGAAGAATATGTGAAAAAATTGGTATGATTTTAAAGGAAATGGAGTGTGGTATATTTGGACTTGGCTGGTCATTATATAGAAGGGAGAAAGAGACGATGGTCTCAAACAGCTCCTCAACGACTATTTTTTTGAATTCTAAAAATAAAAAGTAAGTCTCTCTCCAATGTCCCGCTAAGTGGTGAAAACATTTTCTTATTTGAGAGAAATTAGAACATAATTGAATCACAATATAGAGATTCTCTCATGGTGTTTCGCCACTTAAGCCTCAGTCATTCTTAAAGTCTTCTTATCCTCCCATTTGTAATTGTTTTGAAATACGTCTTCCTTGCCTGGCCATTAGTCGCCGCTAGCCTTGTCTTCTCGATGTTGAGGACCGCTTAAGCTTGGGCTTTTCTTGCCCATGTCGGCAACTAGTTGTAAGCCCGTTCGATGGAAGTTATGGTCGATTGAAGACAAACAATTGGACCTGGAAGTGGCTATGCTATTGGGTCCCAATCGAGTACATATCAATGAATGAGAGTGGTAAGAAGAGAGGGAATTCATTTGAGAAGAGGAATCTGTAATATTCGATGATTGTGAGAATATTGGGTTTCATTTTAAAGGGGGCCAACGACTCTTTTCTACTGACGAATCCAACACGTGGCGATGAGAATTTGGTTGTTGCAATTGAAATTGGTGAAGTTTGGACGATTTCGTGGCCGAATCTTCATTCAACTGACTTCGGCGACAAATTTATGGGCTTGAATTCTGCAGGCGACTGTAGTGTCAAATCGCCTGGCGAATTGCTTTTCGATCGGCGATTTGTATGATGACAAAATCGGCGACAAACCGCCTTGCACTGTGGATGCTCTTAGTTTTGATACAACACGCGCTCAACTCTTTACCAGTTTAATACACGCCAGTAAGAAGTCTCTAAATTCATGTAAAAATTTAATCAGATGCTAATATTGTCAACGTATGACACTCTTTTCAAACATGTGTAATACCTTTGCTCTTCAAGCTTTGTATACTATATAATTTTTTTTGATATAATGAAGGTCCTACTTTTACTTTCTTTTGGCAAATATGTAGTGTGATCAATGTAGATGCTATGTACTTGGAAGTGAACCTTTTCCCTCTCCTGACTCACATGGCACTAAATAGTGTATGTTGCAGAAAATATAAAAGAAGATAGTTTCGTAACCAAAAATGGGCAGCAATTTCTTATTTACACGTGTCTAAGTGAATAGAAGCATATACAAAAGATTAAAAAAAACTGGTCCTTTTGGTTGAGTGATTTCTTCCACGCAATTTTGGGTTTCCCTTTTCTTTCATATGCCTATACAATGTACTCTCTTTCTTCCTCGGCCAATGTAGTCATGTGTTCAATGCATTTTGTTTTTTATTTGTATTCATGTATAAATGGTTGATCCCTTCTTATACTTTCTTTCAATATAGCTTCTGCAAATGCTTGACGATGGGCAAGCTGTTGACATAAAGGGTATTTCTGAAAAGTCTCTAAGTAAGCATTTGAAGAAGCTTTTCATTTCACTGAAGCTTAAAGAAAGTGGTGACCGGGTTTTCATGTTGTCTTCAAAAAGTCGTCCCACCTTGGAGGTTGTAGGCCCCCTGATTTATAACAGTGCAAAGCCCAAAGAGCAACAACTTGATAACCCCATATTGGGGGAGGATACAAATTCAGTAGTACAGGATGCAGAATGTGGGCAAGCAATTGCTGAAGATGATTTGCCACTGCCAGGTCCGAAAGAAGCTGCTGCTGCCCCACCTCCTAGAAGGTAATCAGGTTTTGTTATGTATATTTTTCATCAAACTTGCTAAAATAATGCTAATAACTTTGTTTGACGTTCAACAATTTTCCAACAACCATCATATATGCTGTCCTTCTGAAATAGAATTACCAAGTTCTGGTTATTGCATAATCCGTGGCCGTTCGTTCAAAATAATTGTATATAGCATCATAAGGCAAACAGATTCCATTTCCTTGTGAAATTCTAAACTGGAAGCTCTTCAGCAAACAATAGACAAGATAATAGAATGCCAATTTTACAGGTCTTGACCTTTAGATTTTACTTGTGAAATTTTGATGACAATGCTGACTATTTCCTTTTATAATGTTGTCCTGTGGGTGAATATTGGAGGGTTATAAGAATATTGGTAAGTAGATTGATCAAAGAAAAAGTACATTGAGTAGATTTTGTGTTCTTTTGATTGTTTGTTTAGCAATATGCTGGAAAAAATGATAAGTTTGGTACAGGGAGAGGGGGAAAAACTAGGGAGGGAAGTTAACAGATAACAAAAGCCAAAAACAAGGAAAAATCTAATCTGCTTTAGTGTTAAGATATGTACTGTAAGCTGTCATTTTCATTGCAAACAATCTTGTCCTATTCTTTGTATTAAGTGATCACCTGGTGAACTGGTCTATCTTCACTCGACAATACTTTATACTTTATAGACTACTAACTGATTCTATAATGGTAATTTTATGACAAGAATCTTGCCCTCTTATTTGGATTAGGATGATAACCTGGTGAACTGGTATATCTTCACTCTACAATACTATATAGACTACTAATGATTTTATAATAGTAATTTTATAACAAGAATCTTGCCTTGGTGTATTGCTCTAAGGTAAAATCAATCTGCACCGTGGTTGGGATCTTACATGAAAGAAAATACTGTTATTTGATTTTCCTACCCGTCATTAGATATTATGTTTGGTTAGTGTCTTTGTGGACCTTATTATCACTCTAATTTCATAATGTGCTTTACCAGCCTTCGTTTATTGTCTTGGATGCATATATAGTATATGTTAGGCTCTTGTTCCTTGTTTCAACATTCTTGCAGTTCAGAAGTTTGTGTATTTAGCGTTTGGGATTGGATGGTCATGGTACATAGTTCATACATTTCTTATTGAAAATATGATTTTACCATTCTGCCAATTAAGCTAATTACCATTATATATGTCAAAAGTCTTGTGCTTCTTTTGATTTTTATCGTTTTTATTTTCAGGGTGATTGGTCCTGCAATGCCATCTGCCGAGTTACTTGCTGCAGCAGCCAAATTAACTGAAGCTCAAGCTGAGCTCAGGTGCGATTACAGTAAAATTGTCAACACATTTTCTTTACTTTGAACTTGTAGAATTACATGATCATTAGAGTTTATTTATTTATTTGAGATTTGACATTGACATAAATAAGCCATTAGAGTATTTCATTTTAAGCTTGGTTTGAGTCATTGTGACATTTATCTGCTAAATCATTACAGAGATGCTGACTTGGAGGAAGATGCCGAAACATTTATAGGGCCTCCACCACCTGCTATGGTTGCTGAAGCTGAAACAGCAAACGAGGCAGAACGTTTTGAAGAGGTTTTTACTCCTGCCCATACAATCCAAGAGCTTTTAAACATACTCATTCTCATGGTTTAGTACAAATTCTGCAATACTAATATGTGGATTTTTATATGCTTGTCTTTGTTGACTACTGGTTATTTATTTACCTTAACATATACGTCAACTATTAGAAGTATTTGTTATACTGATAAAATGTGAAGTGGTAACTGATACACTTAAAAGTGTAGCTTTGTTGTTTATTTTCTATAAGAGTTCTCAGTGACCGTTATATTGCTATTGCAAGTCAAATGAAATTGCTGCATTTCTTTGTCAAGGTTACAAGAATTATGGCAGCCGAGGCTGATAGTCCATATGATGTTCTAGGAGTGAACCACAAAATGGCCACCGACAACGTAAAGAAAAGGTGAAGTGTTTTAAATTAAAAAGCTATTAATCATATTTCAGGAGTGCAACTTTGCGTCTTGGTTCCATAATTTATTTTATTAGTTCTCCCTTACAAACTATCCATTTATTCAATCTCCAACAAAGATAGAATCGAGTTGATTTCAAATGTGTTTTGAGAAACCAAAATGTGAAATGCCAACTAGACATGTATGGAGCCACCAGGTATTGCAGCTGAGAATACTGTGTTCACACTTTTTTATTTTTGTTATGAGGAACCAAAGTGCATGTTTGGCACATGCAGAATCAAATATCTGTTTGTTGAAATTGATTGGATGGCAGCCTGAAGCATCTTGTCATGGTTGGGTATAGGAGAAGGGTTTAAGTTCTTGCATCATGATTCATGTTAATGGTGTTTCTTTACGTGCTGGCTCTTAAATCATTTCATTGTGTTAGGTACTGGAAGCTGTCTCTTTTGGTGCACCCAGACAAATGCCCTCACCCTCAAGCCAATGAAGCATTTATTAAACTGAATAAATCTTTTAAAGATCTACAGGATCCAGATAAGGTGAGTGCAAAATGATGGTTTAAGTCTTCTTGCTTCGATTTCCTCATTTTGTTAACACACTTGAGTTTTCCCAGTAGAAGCTGCATTTTGTTAATTTACTTGAGTTTTGTGGAAGATGTACTACGTATGTTCCAAAATAAGTGAACTTTTTAATTTCGAGCAAGGAATTAGTGCTCCTCTTTCCCTCCATGTTTGCATGTGCCTCACTTGCTAAGATACTCATGAGGTAACAAGTAACTCATACAAGGATATTGTTGGTTATCCTTACAAAATTTACTTCCTTACAAGGAAAGTGAACTTCTAATTTTGAACACCCATTTTATGGAAGTAGGACAATTATTTTGGAACAGGGGGAGTATTCCTCTTGCACTAGCATATTGTTGTATGATAGAAACTTGGATATGATAAAATGGTACAAATGAATTGTTCTGTTGCTTTAAATATGATATTTTTGGGGTGTTATTTTTTGTACTATGGATTAAGTCACTAGCATAAAAAGACAGCATGAACCCTTTATAGTTGAGGACTTCACTTTGGAAGCTACAGTTTCACCTTCAGAAGTTGCCTTACATACGTAGTGTTAGAGTTTGGTTTATTTCCAGTTATAAGTATTTCTTATTCCTAGTTAAGTTAGGTTTCCAATATTGCTTAGTGTTAGTATTTCCTATTTAGCATAGAGTTAATCCCTATATAAAGGGATGCTCTCATTGTATTGAAACATCAAGAATATCAACTATTATCAATAATATTTCAGAATTCAACACGTAGCGATAATTTAATCTTCATATTTACATTAACCTGGATGATTGTTGTCCAATATCTGGTTATACACATATTCCTATAGATTAACTCTTCCAGCAAGAGAGAGACAATAGGGTGAAACAATAAATATGGTGTGAATATTTATTTGCTATACAATGAGATTGCATATCTAGTTAAAGAATTTGCCATTAACGTTAGTACTTCAGTTTTAGATACAAGTACAACTTCTTACAAGGTATACAGGTAAATTCTGGAAGTATTTTAATGGCATGCATACTATGTTCCTTATCGACCGAGTGTCCAAATTGTCAAATTTCTGCTTCTCTGGACTGTCTGATGGACCTCCTCTAGTATCTATGATCTATCTTGTTCAGAAGTAAACAATATCTTCACTTGTCGTGTAAAAATTTACGCTGGTCTGCTTCACAAGTTGAACTTAATAGATCAAATGCATATCCATTTTGTTTTTGTGGCAGACCTCCACTTCCATGAGGGTTTATCAATTGGTTCACATATTTGTCTACCAATATTTCCACTGACAATAATTCAAACGCACTTACAGAAACTGATTGATTATTGATTTGAATGAATCTAGAAGCTTGTCATAATAAGGGCATCATATCTTGATCATTATACAGGCCATGTGTCATTATTTGACTTTAATGAGATTTTTATTCAATGATTATGTGTTGGCGACTTGTATAATCTGTTCGATATGTAAATTTGTGGATATTGTGCTCTGTATTCTTCTTGAAAACATAGTACTTTGTTTGATTTTGGTGTTACATCTTGAACTTGTTCAATATGTGCAGAGAAAAGCTTTAGATGATAAAATTAAACTCAAAGAGGAGCAAGAGGCATTTAAGGTATGCACATTTCCATTTGTCTGCGTATAGTTGTAAACAAATATTTCATTACATTTATGTATAACTTCTTTGCTTCTGTAGGCTGAATTAAAATCAATGCGCGAGGCTGCACAATGGAGGAGAATCCAAGGTCAGTAGTTTTTCTGTGTTGCCAATGTTTTTTCTCTAATAGTAGTTCTCTTTCCATCTCAGTATTTAAGAAGTTTACTATGAAGTCAACTCTTATATGCTAGTATTTTTGTGGATCTTTTGCTGATATTTTTCATTCCGAATGTTTTTTCATTGATTAATTGGATTGATACCTAGCCTTGGTCGGCTGGTAATGTTGCTGCCTTGTGACCATAAGTTCACTGGTCATGGGTTTGACTAAGGGAAACATCTTTGCTAAAGCAGGTGTGAGGTTAGGGACACAAATGACCCTGCCTCCCCCGGGCCCAACCATTGTGGAAGGCTCGTGCATTGGGCTGCAATCTTCTGAGTGACTTTTGTTTTATCTATTGATACTCTGCTAGATAGAACTAAGGTAATTGTATTGTGCTCGATTAGCTTATGATGTGGATTTTTGAACCACATTAGCAATTTACTGTTGATGGTCAAGGTATTTGCTTCGTAATCAGTAGTTTATATGAACAATTATATTGATAATTGGTATCACGTGCCATTTTTGTCAGTTAAAGCTATCCCTGCTATACAGGGTTTAGTATGCCAAGTCTACTTTACTAGCATTTTTCTTTTATACATAAAAATATGAAAGAAGAGTTGTTGCTATCTTTCTGAAATGAAACCAGATTTTTGTAAGTTCCGCTTGATTTCCATGAAATATTTTGTGTGACAGTCAACACTTCACTTGTTAGAATCAACTATTTATATAATGAATGATTTGGTGCACTTACAGGTATCTCCATGGAGGGGGATGACGAGCTCCTGGCAGAAATGGAAGTTAAGGTAGCACCACAAAGAGATGAATGGATGACAACCCTACCCCCTGAAAGGAAGGTGAGACTTCTTAATTTTCATGGTGCAAAACTGCCTAAATATGTCTCGTGGTAATTTTTCATGAAAATGAAAATACACAAGCCATTAAGTGTAGAAAATGACAATGCATACTAAGAATCAAGTTGAATCGTTTTATAATATATATGTAATAAAAGTAAAAACAAACAGAGTTCACCAGGACTGTGTTGACAATACCTGCAACTGTGTAGTTTTCTCTTCTTCTGTTAAATCCAACAAAATATTAATCAGTTTTAATGGGAAATGCATACGAGGAAGGGTGTTAGAGTCCATATCGAAAAGATGCGGATCCATTCGCCACTTGATAAGCATCTTGAATCTTTTACCTATCAGTTTGAGCTTTTAGGTGGATCGGGCTTTAATACATTCCATAGTGACACTAAACTCCAAACACCCTGGTTACTTTTTGCCCAGTCATAATGTCTGGATATTTTTCATTGTCAGCCTGGTGGTATGCCACAGCATTCAACTAGTTTTAGCAAGAGCACTAAAGAAGGGAGAGGTGATACTAGTAATTGGACTGATACACCATCAGACAGAGCTCAGAAAGCCAAGATGCAGTAAGTGTATTCATCTTTATTGATCTGAATTATTTAGAATGATCAACTATTGTTCGG
The DNA here is from genome assembly GCA_036897745.1 of Erodium moschatum. NCBI lineage: Eukaryota > Viridiplantae > Streptophyta > Magnoliopsida > Geraniales > Geraniaceae > Erodium > Erodium moschatum. Next base: position 961 of record JAYMSV010001603.1, on the reverse strand, counting down.
TTCACTTCCCTTGCAGTACTGGATGGTTTTATAACATATTAGTTTTATGAAACAGATATTTAGAAGCATATAATCAAGCCACAGCACTTGCTTCAAACGAAGAGGAACAGAAAAGGCAAAGCTCAGATGCAGATTTGGTGGACAAGTACAACAAAGCGAAAAGATCAAAATCTTTGGTGGAGAAACATCAAGAAGGGATCGGGAAGAGCTCGAAGAAAAAGTCAAAGCAGAAGGTGGAGAAAGGGGAGTGGATAGGTCAACATCCATGGAAGCCTTGGGACCGAGAGAAGGACTTGACGGCTGGGAGGCAAAATGTAAAGCTTGATCCAGAAAACATTGGTCAAGGTCTGACCTCGAGGTTTTCTTCAGCAAACATCCAGAGGAACTTCCTTTAAGCCTTGGAGGATCTATCGTCATGCATTTTGATTCTAATTTCATGGCTGGCTCCTTGGACGAGTTACTCGAATCAGTTTTGCATGAAATATCAGTATTGTAAAAAACCCGGGTTGTGCCTGAAGTTCATTTGACACTATAAGTCATGCATTTTCAATGTACTTTCATATATATTATTTTTAAGTTGGATGTATTTCAATTTATCTTCATATATTATTTGATAAATATGTTAGGACAGCGTCAGATTGAGGTGATACAAAACTTGTCCCAATAGAGACAGAAAGAATAAAGCCGACCAAGTACATATCAATCATCACCTTTTCTATCTGGTTTCTGTATGTGAGGAATGTTGCCAACACATCCCGGCCATGGTTGGACTTGCAATCAGGAGACCTGTCTTCATCTATCTCCAGTCTTTCTGCTTTTATTTTGTTTCTCTAGTTAAGTCATTATTGGGGTTTTAACAACTCCGGACGCTAAGGATTCTTAGAAGTTAAACCGGAATTAATTAGTAAGAGATTAATCGAGAACAAATCGGATTTTTTTTATTGAATCAATAGTTTAGGTG